>JAEQBH010001345.1:0-277681 GCA_016808115.1 Tetrastigma voinierianum
TTTTGCTTAGAGTGGGTTGGATACAGAGTTTTGGATCAAAATGACTTTTTTATTTATTTAAAAAACATTAATTCTAGGTCATATCTAAAACTTTTGTTCAAAATAAATTTTTAAGAGCCTACTGTAAACTAGGACTTTATTTGAGTTTTGGGTCCGAATGACCTTATTTTCAAAATATTGATTCTAGGTCACATATAAAACTTTTGTTCAAAATAGCTCTAGAAAACTACAAAGAATAGAAATTGTGGCTTTATTTTTAACTAAAGCCGCAGCTTAAAAATCAACATTTACTAACTAAAGCCGTAGCTTAAAACAAATTTCATTTTAGCCATATAATTTTGGCCACTGATCTTAGTGGTCTCCCATAAGCCCAAATTTCACATAATTCTTTTGAGCTCGGGTCAAGGGCTAAGCTCCAAAGTGGGAACTCCCCACTGTTGGGTGGCTGGGATTATACTTTAATGATCTCTTTATGTGGGAACTAAAGCCATAGAAAACTATGGCTTTATTAAAATGAAGTCAGTAATTTCAAATTGCGGCCTTAAATTAAATTGAAAAAATAAAAATCTAAACATCTTTTCATGATACAGAGAGTCATTGAACCAAAGTTTCAAATTTTGGATGAAATTATTTTTTTCATTTTTTATAAAATGGGTTATTTTGAACCCAAACTTTCACTTTATTTTTTGAACCGCATCAAAGTTAGTAATCTTGTAGTCTTATTTTGAAATAAAATGACCGAAGAAACTCGTAGTTTCCATTTAACCAAAGTCACAATTTCAAATCACGGCTTTTAAATTAAATTAAAAAAAAATATTAAACATCTTTCATGGCGGGATGATTTTGAACGAAAAATTCAAAAAGTTGTCAAGAATGATATTTTTCTTTATAAAATGGGATATTTTCATATTTTGAACCCAAACTCCAGCAAACACCTCTTCTTCGCAGTCGCCTTAGACCTCGTAGCCCTAGGTGGGACTTCATGTTGAAGATGTAGCAAAAGGTCGGAAAAAGACAAAGACAACAAAAGCAAATGGGAGTAGCAATAGGAACCCGAAGATCAAGTGGATGACGTGTTTCGAGACTCGATGTTGTGCCCAGAAATTAGCGTGAGGTTGGAGAGAACAAAACAACGTGTATAAAACACTGTCCTTAGGAATTTGGCTCCCCAAGATATATTAGTTCTTCAGAGAAAAAAATGAGCTCTAGAGCAGGAATAGTAGAGAGAAAAAGAATGGATTCAAAGCACAAGAAAAAGAGATAAAAAAGTGTTTTTAAACCAAAGCCCATTTGAATTTATACAAAATTATGGTAATTGAATTAATACAGTAGTGGGATTTAATTAATAAAAACGTTAGGATTAAATGTACTTAATTATTAGAATTTAAATTCAAAATCAAACGGTTTTGTATTTACTATGTTTTTTATGACTTGGACCGCTTTTTGATTTTAAAATACTCTATTGGAAGCTTACAAAACAAAATTAATTTAGAGCAAAATCGAATGTGTCTCTGGTTTATTCACGCGCAAGGGGGGCAATTCCATCGATTCCAACTAAAATCGGCCTTCGATTCATTTCTTGTGCATGTGAGGACTCCCCTCTTCTAAAGTCATGTACAAACCCTAGTATATAAATCTAATAGCATTCGTGGGTTTTTTCCACGCGAGACAACACCTTTTTGAAAATTATTGTTTACTACATGCACAGCTTGCTTACTTAACGCCGAATATAACTTTTTGAGCTTAATATCGAATAGTACTTAATATCATTAAGTATTAAGTCGTTTGTTTTTTTTAATATTTTATCTTACATGATTAAGTTGTTCGTTTTTTTTACATACTTAAAATTAACATCTTAACAACTTAATATATTATAGAAATTAACTACATATTTTCAAATATCTAAAGATATCACATTTGATGTCATTAATTAATATCTCGTCATACCATAATAAAAGCTAAAATTTACAAACTCTTAATTAAATGAAAATATAATAATTAAATGCATATTCATATATATATCTAAAGAAAAACATGAAATTTAAGCACAAATTTTCAAATATCAAAGCCATCATATTTGATACTAATATTTAACATCATACTTTACACCATGATAAAAGCTAAACGACAAACATTTGATACTAGTGTATTTGATATCTCATTTTATACAATTATAAAAGTTAAAATGATGTTAATTGAATACTTGAAATAGTTCATTTGCAATATGGTCTCAAAATTGTAGCATGAACTCTGATCTAAGAAATCAGAAGTTATTTGTAGTTGAGCCTGATTTCGCTTGTCACTATCACTTTCTCCACCCTCTTCGTCATATCTTAAAATAATCAACAAAGAATCTGAGACTTGTCGAAGAAAATTGTGGAATAGAAACATGTCATGACTTATTTGCTTGACTAAAGAAAATGAATAAGGTGCCATTTTTCTTTCAATATTGAAAATGTCACAACACCCAAAAGCATGTTTCAATGACATTTCTTAATCTTGCATGACATAAGTTGAATATCTCCTCTCTTCCTATAGCTTTACCGCCACTACGAAAATCACTCAACCAATAATGTACATTACGTTATGGTGTCATAAAACCTCTAGTGTGTGTATATATGTCAGTATCCACTAAAATAATATTTTCCTCGAAAAGAGAATTTAGTATATTATCATGTTATTAAATAAAATAACAATAAATAAAAATAGCAAGAATATTCAATCTACCTGGGCATGGGAAAAATTATGTTGTGGGTCACGAATAGTTTCCATAAAGACTTTTGAATCATGACCTGTCTTTTCTCCCATCCAACAACTACATACTTAAAGTTCATATCAAAATCACAAAATTGCCATAACATTTTGAAAACATTCTCCTCTTCCACGACTTCATATATACTTAAGTTGTTCAATGGGGAATGTAATGCATGGATAAGAGTTCTACTAATCGCACCAACAATGTTCCTACAAAAAAATAATTTTTAAAATATAGATGTTTGGTTTTTATATAAGAATAATAAAAATATGATGAAAATAATTACTATAAAGGTATTATACCTAAAAAATTTGTCTTAACCGACGATTAGATACTATTTGAATTATCATTTAATGATGGAGGAGCACTATTTTGAGAAGCTCACCATGGTCACCAAAACCTCGTTGGAAGTATTATAGAACTGGCCCGAGTGTTGAAATCTATTTCATAATCGGGCTTTCAAGATTATGACTTGTAGTCATATAATATGATCTGTATTTTCCTTCAACACTCAAATTGTTTGTCAACAGTTTCATCTTTTTTTCTCTAAACATGTGACATAGAGAAATAAATCCATGATTTTCCATTCAGATAAAGATAGATGAAGAATAGTTCAGAAGATATATTATGAGCCATTTAAAACTTTTGAATGAAAAGTGAACTCAGAAATGATGATAGAAACTGCTTTTATCAGCGGAGGAGTCTCTCAATAAATCGGGAGCAATAAATACAACCAATCTTTTAAAACTTTGTCACTTTTGGACTTTATATCTTCATCTTCACTTGATGATAACTTGAACTATTTGGATTGATGAAGGATTCGGTTACCGAACATCTATTTAAAACCATAATCTTGTGAAACAAAATCAGTTAAATAAAATTGCTATAAAATAAATATATATGAATAATATCATCGTATTATAAATGTCAACAATAATACACCCATTTCAAATTTATAACCATTAAAGTGAACTTTTCTTACAAAAAATGTAGAGAACAAGTCTTATAATTAGAAATATTAAATGCAAAGTATCCAAAGGTTTCAATCAAAGTACCATGTTACAATCATCCATGCAAAATATGGTATATGTATTCCACAAATCCAAAAAGTATATTTAAAGTCATTTTTCAAGTTGAAGCCATCCCATTCGCTTCTTGGTCACTTCTTCCAGATTTCACCCACACCACTCTTTACACTCTTTCTTCAGGTAAATACTGATTGCAAATATAATACAATGGATCCCTCATAAGTTGGGAGTTTTCAAAATATTCATACATTCTTTCACAGAGGGTCCCCCAAAATTCCTTTTAATGCATTCATTATTTTATTCATTTTCTTGAGTTTGCTTTTTTTCCCTCTTCCTGCTTTTTCTTAGAACATTGTACTCTTCACTAGTACTCCTGGCAAATTCCTCATCTTCCTAAACTAATTTGGAGTTTCACTAGCATAGATGTAGAAATGTGCTGATGATTCTCAGCCCGTAAGCTATCACTCCTCCAACTCCACCTCCTTAGATCCAACAGTTTACCACTCCTCCAAACACATTCTAATTCCTCCATTTGGTAAATTACCATAAATCTGAATTAATAAATGGATATTTCTATTCAATAAGATAAAATAAATAAATTAGTCATGTATGTATATATGTACATTTGTTTTAAAGATTCACTTAACTTTGTAAGAAAACTACATGCAAATATTCGACCCATTTCTCATATGGCCAATCAAAAGTTTTGGTTACAGAGTTGTAACCATGTCCAGTCACATTCAACATTTTACTCCAAATGAAATATTGTCTTTTCATGTAATCCCAACAATTCTTAAGTTGTTTTTGATGTGCTTGCACCCTCCACCCGAGACCAAGCACTAGACTTAAACTTCCACCTGATCTAAAGCCTTTATTTATTTTCTAAAGATTAAAGATCAATAAAGTTTTCTTAGTGGGTCACCATCTTGCCCCACTAGTTTCAACATTTTGACTTAATACTGTATAAAAAACCAACAAAAATCAATTATTATTCAAGAGTTGTTTACTATCATACCAAGTGGCAGTGAAAAGGAAAAGAGATGGTATTCTTCTGCACCTATAATGAAAATAATTCCAAATAAATATGCATCTTGGCCAATGAATTAAGGCAGATGAAATCATTTAAAATTCATTGAAGATGCCGGAGAAACATTATTTCAAAAGTAAGATAGTAATGCAGGGAATATGCAATGCGAAGAATTTCACGAAACTTGGATCATAAAATAACCATGACGCAAATTCATGAAACCACATAATTAAAGGATTACATTTAATGTTTGAGTTTCACTAGCTTCACCTACTTAAAGTTAAATCATTAGAAAGCGAAGATTGTTGTATATTTTGTATAGCGGGCGTCCTCCTCAAGTTGACAAACTACTTTGTAGTACCATTATCATGGTAGTGGGCTTCATCCTTTTTCGGGGAAATTTTTGGGTAATGAATGTGATGCTCAGTCTTGTGATGTGGTCAGTGATGTCTAAGATGAGCAAGAAATGCGTGATGTCGTCATGTCTTTTTGTTCTTAATATATTGTGTTTTATCCATAAAAAATACTATGGATAAAAATATTAATAATCGGAAAATAGTAGTACAGTAAATTATTAATAAATAGGAATGTAGATTTGATTTTGAATGTTAGAGGATTTAAATAAATAAACTAAAACTAATCCTAATACTATAAGAACACTCTGAATACTGTGAGTTGTAAATCTTGCTGGTTCCAACATGGAAATTACTAAACTTCTTTCTTTTCAAATAAACATTTGTTAAGATTCATCTTGACCAGACTTAACTGTGTAAGGTTCCAAGAAGTTGAAGAATGAGCAATTTGAGTAGATAATGAAAGAGATTGATGCAGAAGGAGAGGAAGTTGTAGGGACAACATTGAGGATGGTGGAGGAGATTCTCACCAAGCTCAGTGGATGATTAATTTTATTGCTAATCTTCAAAATTATAAGAGTTTTGACATAGGTAGCTAGCTAGCTTATTGGCTCACACTCTGTATATAAATTTCAAATTTTTTTATTTGAGTTTCAATTTTGTTTTTAGTGGATCAAAATTTATTTTATACTACGTTTCTATAATTTCAGGTCTTGTTATCCTCCTTATTAAATTACTAAATCTATTGGTGAATCCAATTTATAAAATTATTTGGTGGAAATCTAATTGTCTAGCAAGGAAGAAAGAAGTCAAAAGAATAATACCACGAGGGAAATAATAGAATCACTTTAAATAAATTTTTGTGCATAAGCTTGATTTAGAGTTTATTCAGGAAGTAAAGGAAGTGATTACAAGAAAGTACACTCCCTAGTCTCTACCGTAGTAGGTAGAGTATATTTTGAATTTGGGAGAATGGAATTCTTAATTTCTATTTATTGCTGAAAAGATGTTATGAAATATTTAATTGAGTTAATAACAAACAGTTGCTTAATACACAAGTAGTGAGAGAATAGAAACTCTTAGATCCAATTTCCCAAGAAACAAAAATTAGAAATTATACCTGTATATATATATTTAGGACACAAGAGGGCAAGTCATTCTCATCAACTTTCTCTCAGTGCCCCTTACGCCCTAAGACTTTAACCCCATAACTGGGCCTCAAAGCTCCACTCCTACTAAGGAGTCCAGTCAAAAATAAATATAAATAATATAAATAAAACAGAAGGAGTCCAGTCAAAACCCTAGAAAACCAATTTTCCCCAAAGTCTCACTTCTCAGTTCTTTTGCTCAGATCTGCAATTCCTTGACGTTATTTTCCTTGTATTTTCTGTTTAACGAATTTGTTATAAATTATCTGTTTTATTGGAGCGTTCTACGGTTTTCGACCGCGCGTGGTCAGCCGTACCGGTGCAGACTAGTAGCGTCGAAGCCGGAGCCGGTGCAGACAACGCCGATCTACGGTTTTCGACCGCGCGTGGTCAGCCATACCGGAAAGGTGTTCCCCTTTCGTTATCCCAAACAGGGGATACCAACAGTGGAGCGTTCATCCGGGTACGGCCTCCTCCGAGGCTCTTCCATGGGGCTCGAATCTTGTGTCCGGTGCCTCCGCCGGGGCCATCAAAGGTGCAGCAGAGTTCGCGGATTCCGGTATCACCGTCCAAGGTACGGATCCGTCGAGCTCTAGGCTGGATAGATCTGACGGTGGCGTCCAACCGGTCTTTGAGGGAGTCGCCGTCAACAACGTCGCCGCTGGTTCCTCAAACCAAGGTACGGCTCCGACGAGATCTAGTCTGGACAGGTCAGTCTATGCACTTCTTTCCTTTACTCAACGTGTAACTTTTTTCTTTTTTTTCCCATAGTTACTTTGATAGACTGTTTACTGTGGATTACTTTCTGATGAGAGGGCTCTTTATTTCTTAATTTTATTTATTTTAGGTAAACTACTTCCCTTCAAGGTTCGATCCTGTTCGTGAGGCGGAGAAGTTCCCCATCCCTTCTAACATTATCACTGGCAAGCGTGAGAAGGTTTGTAACATTAGGCTCTTTAGCATTTCTCTTCAACGTTTGAAAATTGGATTGGAAAATTAATGAACCAGTTAAGGGTCTGCTTGGATTCTAATTCAGCTGCGGTTTCAAATTGGTTGAACTCTATGTTTCTAACTAGTTCAATGATGCTTTAATTTGGATGAAGTGAACTGGTTTTTATAATGCTTGTGAATGAAGGGCTAACACTCGCTCTTCATATCACAGACTGTCATTGAGGAGGCCAACTTCAAGCGGGCTGGGTATAGATACCGTTTTTGGGCACCAGACAGCTATACTTGTTAATTAGTTCAATTTTACTGGCATGGATCCTCTGCTTGGATATTTTGGTGCTCTGGGGTGATGAACATGACACATCAACCCAGCAACAAAATACCCCCGAGGTTCCTGGTGCCAATTTTACGAGCCATTAGCTTTAGCCTTTTGGTCCTCTATAATATATAATACATTTTATTTATGCATCAATATTTCAGGCAAGAACGCTTTATCAGCCGATGGATTCATCACTTGTATGATCCAAGGGTCACCTATGAAATCCGCAGTATTTGGGTCTCATACTGATCTCAAGTTGAATTTCTCAACCATCTGTTGCACATTTGTGGTTTAAACTCTTCCAGTCTTTTGGTGGACATGGAAATTGTAAAAAATCATGTTTGATGTTGAGTTTGTAGGCTTCTACTTGTTCCTAACCCTTCATATCCCAATGCTCGAGTTTGCATCTGCAAATACTCTTGGCCACCTGATGAACGTTGCTATTTGAGCATTTCTCTCTTACCTGATGGGATGTTTTAGCCATTACATATATGTTTTGTTCTTTGTCTATACTATGTTGTTATAATGACTAGTGGAGTTTATCATATGTATTTCTGGGGGAATGTCTAGAGTGCTAATTGGACCACAAACATCTTCAACACTCATGGACACTTCAAGAGTAGAGGAGTTTTATGTGAATATTGAGGATGAGATTAAGGAATCAGATGAACTTAATGAAAGTGAAGATGTTAATTTGGAAACTAGTGAACCCACTCCTATCACTACATCGAAAGAAGCTGAGGTTGAAAACCCTTTCCAACATTTTAAGAGACCAAGAAGATCAAAAGTTTGGGATGATTTTCTTGAACCTGAAATGATAAAAGGGAAACGATAAAAGTTTGGGATCAAAAGTTTGAGACCAACATTTGATATTATTGTAGAACAAAGATGAAGATCAACCTAAAGAAATTCTTATCCCAATTCCCAATACCTCCAAAGGAATCGACAAATGACAACTCAATAGAGTTTTGATTATGAAATTAAAATTACGAGAATCATGTTGCACTTCACTTTATTTATTATGATGTTTTCTTCTGAGTTAAATATTATTAATAACAAAGCATTGCATATATTTTTGTAGGTGTTTGTGGAAGATGTTTTGATGGGCTTTGGTTGGATCGCTATTTAGTTTTATTGGAGGTTATATCACATTTTCATGATCAGTTGCGCCCTTGAAACCTAGCACCTATCATAGGCTATTGATTATTTGAAGTTGTATCCTAGAATAACCAAGTGTATTTGTTTAATGATATTCCATGTGTAGATTACTTAAAAACTAAAGTCTTATGATGTTGTAGTGGCCAGTTAATTCTGATTTTGTGTTTTGGACTCCTTTGTAGTTTGTTTCAGTATTCATATTCCTTGTTTTATATGATAACAATTACGACTAGGAGACCCGGTTTTGAAAATGACATGGTCCAATATCGAGTTGTGTTCAATTCAAATTCAAGCTTGAGTCGAGTTCAATTTCGAGTTCGAGCTGAGTTCGAGTTTTGCGTTTTCGAGTTCGATTCGAGCTTCATTTTTCAAGCTCGCGAGCTTTCGAGCTCGAGTCGAGCTCGGATTCTAGTTTTCGAGTTCGAGTCGAGCTTAGCTGAACTCGGGCTCGACTCGCATCATTAGCACCCCTAATTGTCATAACCCTTCTTATCGATTACTTGCTTGATGAAATGTTTCTATAACCTTTCTATCATTGTAGGGGGTTTTATATTCGAATTCAGTTATTCGTGGAACTCTAACCACATCTTGTGCTTCTATTAGGCATTTATTGTTAATTTAGGTTCATTGTATTTTTCATCCGTGGATTCACTTTGTATATTATTGTTTTAATCCGGAGAGGATCGAAAGGAGACAACAGATGCCTTAACACATGCACATAAATCTGGAGCTCCTGGAGGGACCCAATGTCACAGGCCTTGAGGCCCTCGCCTTTGATCGGCTCAGCCGAGGACCCTACATAGGTGTCGCTGATGGTAGAGTTCTTAAATATGGAGGCCCTAGTTTTGGTTTCACACATTTTGCATACACTACACCAACTTGGTATGCTTTCAATTGCAGTGTATACATCAGAATGTTTGGTTTCCTAGATAAATATTAGGACTTGTTTGATTACAATTTTTGACAATTGTTTTTTTTTTCAGAGAACAAGGAAAACACAAAGAACATGTTTTGATTATCGGTTTTTTTTTTCGGAAAAATGCACAAAAAAAAAAAAAAAAGAAGGTTAAATTCAGATAATACAAACAATTTTTAAAGAACACAGCTGTGTTCTACGTGTTTTGAAAATGGTTCTCAGAACAATTTTCAAACATAGGAACCAAACTGGCCTTTAATTTCCCAACTAAACCATAGTGAAGGTAACTAATAGCTACAATGTACATAATTATTACCCGACTGCCCTGTTTGATGTCTATGAAGTGCAGGTCCAAGGCAGCCTGTGATGGCAAGATCGACCTAAATTTAACCCCTTCCTGTGGAAGAGCTCTGGGGTTGGGACTCAATTATCGGACCAGCCAGCAGTATATTACAGACTCTTATTCAGGGCTCTTGGTGGTTGGATATGGTAGAGGGTTTGCAACCCCAATAGTCACTACTGCAGAAGTTGTACCCTTTGGCTTCCCTAATAGTTTGGACGTAGAGCAAATGATCGGAAAAGTATATTTTACGGATGCAAGTTCAGTATACAGGATAAGGTATAGATTTTACTAACACATACATGAATCTTATGGAGAGAAGACAAGAGTAATGTAACATGCATCTTTCTTTTTGCAGATAAATCCCAGTGGCAGTTGCGAGCAGTGATGCTACTGGAAGGTTATTAGAATATGATCCCAGGACCAGGCGAGTAACTGTATTGATAAGAGGACTTTCTGGGGCAGCTGGGACTGCAGTTAGTAGAGATTGTTCATTTGTATAATCAGCAGTGCATCGGGCTATGAGGCTTGTGATATTTGCAGTGCCTTCTTCCATCAATGGTACGTCTTCTCTCTTTCTCTCTTAGTGCTTTTCAACAAACCATGACTCTAATGCTTCGCTATTTATCCTTTAAATATTATGTCTATATTTGTTCATTTGTGATACTTTCGCTCTTTCTCTATTGTGTGTGTATACTTTAGTGCATTGCTAGACCTCTACCTCCACATATATCCCTTTGTTTCATTCCTATAGATAATATATCAATTTGTGATATTCAATCTAAAATAGCACTATCAAGAAGGTTACAAAGTTACTCATTTGATAGAACTATGTATGTGTGTTTGTGCATAGGCATTGATGGGGTTACTTATGGCTTCCATATCTCTTATATATTGCGCGTTATCTACAATCCACTCTCATTTGGGCATGACATGTTGTATTTTCACCATTTTCATGTATGCTTTTATGAATTGAGATAGGATTGATTTTATAGTTTGGTTGAAAAAAAACAGGCCTTCACCTTAGTTGTCAAATAAATAAGGCTTTTTATTTGCTGTACTGGATTACAAAACTCGTCATCCTCGGTTACAAACAAAGGATGAGCAGACAAATGGACCTGATATCTTATCATTTAGTTCTACCCTTCAGTTAAAAGTTCATCAATGGAAGAGGAAAGCTTGGGCACATAACTGATGAAGTGAAGAAAGGAGCTGCAGGTGGGAAGTGAGTTGAATCATTCATCAGTGGAAACTTTTCTAAAACTGCAGAACCAGTCTACTAGGGTATTGTGAATCCGAACTCCAATCCTTCTTGTTTGGTTCCCCTTAAAATTACAGAATATGTGACATGATTGTGTTGCAATTTCTGGGAAAGCAATTTTACGTTTTATTGCAATATATCATTTTCTTTATTTCTTTCTATGTAAACACTTTTGACTTAAGAGTTAAATCTTTACCAACATGGAAGAAACCTCTGCCAATGTTTCCTTAAAGACTTATCTTTAACATTCTAGTCATGTTTGGAGTGCAAGAAAGTTTCATTATCTCGTTTGTATTTTATTTTTAAAATAGTACTATTTCTTGAATCTTTTTACATTTATGTAAAAAAACACGATCCTGCACTCTTTGGCTTTTTAAACATTTTATCCCATTTGTATTTTACTTTTTAAAATAAAGTGGTTCTCGAATCTTTATTACAATTATGGAAAAAAAACACGATCTTGAATTCTTTAAGCTTACTCTTAACATTCTAATGTGAAGAAAATTTTAATTTCGTTTCATTTTTATGGCTCTCTTTTCAAATAAGGTGTTTCTTTATTCTTTGTTATAACATTCTGATGGAGGTGTTTGATGTCTAAGAAAAATTTACTTTCCTTTTCATTTTTATGTTAGGCTTTCCAAATTAAGTGTTTCTTGATCCTTTGTTACAACGTTAAATTCATTGGTTACTGTACTTTGTTTGGTTAACTAAAAAATGTCTGAAAAGAAAAGGAATATTACATAGAGAACATAATCCTTAGTTGTTTTGGTCTTCTAACATTCTCTATCATGAAAGAGATTTCTTAAAAGAATTAAAACTAAGAATGTGGTTTTGTTATTGGTTAATGGACAGAGAAGATGGGAATGAGCATGTGGACTGAGGTTTCTTTAATTCTTACATCCTCTTTGGTTCTTAAGTTTAGATAATGATGTTTGGATTACGGTGCCCAGAAAAAATGTTTTATTTTTTTACTTTTATCGACATAGTAAAATTCTTCTAAATATATTATAGTTATTTTGAAGAAGAGAAATTGCAGGTAGCATGTGATGTAAGTAAACTTACCCCTTTTTGTTTTCTTTTTTTTGTTCAGTTTTTTAGCTATTAAGTATAAAAGTTGTCCAGGTATAGTCCATACTGCTCTGTTTCGTTACTGCTGATTTCGAAGTTATTTTGTTAGATTTAAAGAGATGATATATGAAAACATATAGGGTATGTTTGGTTCCCAAAACTGCTAGTAAAAGGAAAAAAAAATTCTGAAAAAAAAAATTGTAATATTTTCTATAATACTTGAAATATAGTGAGGGAAAGTAAGAGAGAAAATGAAGGGAAAAGTGTTTTACACTTAAAGAGATCATATTTGTACTTTTTCTCTATGTGTTGTTATTAAAGTCCAATTTAAAGCAAAGACATTAAAACTTCACAATGTTATGCCAGAATATCCCAAAGTTTAATAAGCCACTCTGAACATTAAAAGACTTGCTTAGATTATATATCCCTCACTTTCTTGTGCTTTTGCATCCTTTTGCCTAAACATTAATCCTTACCAATTTCGCTTAGGTTTGTGAAAATTTCAGACTTGCATGAAATTTCCTTCCCTTCAGTCTGGATATAGAGAAAGGTATGCCATCAGAGACTCTGCAGTTCCTTTCCTTTCGGATTGCCCAAAACAAGCAAAGGGGCATTTCCATCCATAGCTTTTTGACCCTTTTTCCTTGTGGGGGTACTGGTACATTCAGCAGCAAATCCTTAGGCGAGTGGACTGACCAAATCTAACCACGGAAAGTTAACTCCTTCCGCCAAACCCCCGAATCGAAGGGCAATGGATCAAAAGTTGATTCAAGTCCTCCTCTGCTTCACCACACAAAGGGCACTTACTAGCCATCTGGAATCCCCTCTTTTTGAGATGCTCCATGGTAAACACTTTTCCCCACCAAACATCCCAAGCAAAGAAGCACACTTTAGGAGGCACACAATTGCTCCATAACATTTTCATAGGTGTAGTCTTGGCAGCACAAGTTTCCAGTAGGACAATGTTTGCCCTAACTATGTATGTGCTCTTTTTATCCTCCTTCTAGAATAATCTATCATTCTCCTTCTGCCCGACTCTTATAGTATTCATCAAACCCATAAAATTTTGGACTTCTATAATTTCCATGTCATTGAAAGGCCTAGCTATACATAGTAGGGAGAGTTTGACCGAGAGGGCTCTCCCTGCACCAATTATCCTTCCAAAAGCTTATCCTGCTCCCATCCCTTAGGGTAAAAAAAGGGTCTAACTTGGCAAAGGCCAACCCATGGCTTCCTCTTGGAATTTTGGTGAACAGCCCCCTTCGTCAACTTGATATTTCAGCTTGATGATATCCTTCCAAATGGAGCTCTCCTCCTCAGTCAAACCTCCAAATACATTCGTAATATAGGGCCGTATGCCGGACCACCTTTCTCTGGCGACCACACAATATTCCAATTAACCAAGTGAATTTTTCAATCCAGGCTGCCTCCTCCGCATAAAAAAGTCCAGTTGTATTTTCTCTTGCTTGGCATTTACACCTTTGAGAAATTGGAAGAGTGACATGATGTAAATGGGAAGATTGGATAGTGTGCTTTTTATGAGAATGAAATTTTGAATTTGTATAGGCTTCCTTTTGATTTCCTCAATCTCATTTAGGTCTAAGCTTCTTTTCAACCTAGCCTTTTGTAGTTCGAAGTTGAGCTTCTTGATTGCCCACCAAGCTTTATATGCCAACTTTATTGGTAGGTGACATACTTTTCCATAAAAGCGAATATATGTAAGGAGATGTTCTTAGCATCTGCCAAATGTTATTATATAGGCCCAAAGCACATAGGCTAATTCTAGCACCCAATCCTTCTTGTTGGCACTCACTTTGCCTTAATGAGGAGTGTGATTTCTGTTGACTAGCTCCACGTAATCATCGGTTTGAGGATGATACAGGGTGACTACCTTGTGTTTTACACCTTGCCTTGTGTTTTACACCAAGGAGGACGATGAAGATTTTTATTGAAAAAATGAGTGCCTTCATATCTTACTATTGCTTTAGGGATTACAAATCGAGAGAAAATATTTTCTTTGTGAAATCCTTTTTTTTAATATAGGCAAAGAGTAGGAATATATTATATAGCAAAAATAGCCAAAAGGTAGCCCAAATGTATACAGGGGGCTTACAAGGGGAGCCAAGAAGGCCTAATAAAAAAAGATTTCATTTTTTTGTTAAAAATAAATGAGTAAAATAACACTAACTCGTCAAAAGCAATGACGTAAATTCCGGTGATGTTAGACAGTTCATGGACCTTGTGCATGAAACCTGGTCACATTTCATCAAAAAGTTTTGCAACTTGTTCGTATGTATATGAAGTTGTGGTGTTGGGATCAGACAGTCTTATATCCTATAAAAAATTTAGAATAAAATCAATTGGTTGTGGTTATAATTAAATCATTAAATTCAAATCGAATTGTTAATCTAACCTCATTTAAATGTGTAATCACATTTCTCATGAACTTTAGGAAACTGTAGGTTTGTTCATCTGCACTGACTTGATATGCTTTTCGGACATATCTTTAGCAGTCAGGCAGGTCATTATACTTCAACAAAATATCAAGCCAGCTTGGGGTGGTTAATTTCTTAAAATTCCTTAACATCCTAAAAAAAATACCAGTCTTCCATGATTCATACTCCAACATGGTTTTAACTTGAGCCATGTATAACAATTTCCCTTTTATCTCCCAAAAAAATTGGGTGGTTGTTAATATTTAATAATCTTTGTCTCCTGTATACAAAGAAAATATTCGGGTCATATAAAACATAAATTAGATTAAAAAAATTATACTTGACCAATTTTTAATTAATAATCTTGCAACTGACCTTCTGATCACTTGGCGAGAGAATCGATAGGTTCCCCAAGATGATATGAGTAGAAACGCATTCCTTTGATCGAAAGATGCCTCTATTATTGATTTGAATGCAGCATTCTCATTCCATTAGCAGCTCTAACATTAATTAGTTTTGCTTTTCCATTTTTTATCACACACTTTTACTGCTAAGTGTTTCACAATATGTCCCATCGTCAATGTCTTTCTCTTCCTCGGCAAGATAACAGAGGCCTCTTAGTATATCACTGCAAAATTTTGATTATATATCAAAAATAAATATTTTTAAATATTTAAAACTCAAAAAGATAAGAATATGAAAGTTTTCTCACCCACCAGGTAATTTGCGGAAAATCGAAATTGTGTCTGGCACCTCACTCTTGAACTTGGCTATCACCAACCATTGTGTCGGCTTGGTGTCAAAATTTTCATATCATAAGCCAGATTGTTTTTAACTAGTGAAGTGATACGTCGTCACGCGTGTTATAGGTTTTAGAATGTAGGCTAGTCAAAATCATACTTTAGTTAAAATGAAAAATATAGTCATAAATCCCTATCTTGTGTCCATTGAACCCCTTTCCTTTATACGTTATTCTCTTCTCGAAATACTCTTCACCAGTTAAGAGTATTTCCATTGGAACTGATGACCATGCAGGTGCTCGAAGATAGGGATCGTATTTATATTTTTTCATTTTAGCAGCCAATTTAGGATTTTGACACAAATGCACATTCTAAAACCTATAATGCGAGATGTATAACTGGGCCAAAAAACAATCTTATTGATATATGAAAAATTTTAAGCCATGACAATGGTTTGATGATAACAGGAGCCAGTGAAAAATTGTGTGTCGGTATTTAAGTATAGGTGAGTGGCTTTCATATTCTTATCTTTTGATTTTAAACTATTTAAAAATATTTATTTTGATATATATCAAGAGCTGCGGTGATATGCAGAAGGCCTACGATGCAGAGAAAAGACATTGGCAATGGAGACATAACAATCAACATTTTCTTGACTAAGTGTGATAAAAATGGAGCTACTAATTAATGTTAGAGCGCTGGTGGAGGTGAGTGTTGCATTCAAACGTAATAGGACATCTTCGTCGAAAGTGATTATTACCATATAAATCTTGAAAACTCGTGACTTTACGCCGGGTGATAGAAAGGTAAATGTAATTATTAATTAAGAGTAGTCAGCGCAATCTGGTATATTTCTGACCTAATATTCTTGTATACGAGGAAGACAGGTAATAAATATTAACGACATGACCACGGAGGCAAAAGAGGAGATTGACAGCACATGGCTCAGGGTGGGTGGAGTATAGTCATGGAAGAGCGGCTGACCACAGGATGGTAGGGGCACAGGATTGGCCTCCCAGGAATGGCAGTGTTTGTTGAGTATGAGGCCTAAGCGTCAAGTTAGCAAGACTATGTCAGGAGTCGTGCCGAGTCAGCCTGGGACTACAAAGCCGTGAGTATGATTACATTTAAACTGAACAGATCTTTGGTCGGTAGTATTATAACAACAGCAATTGATTTTATTCTAAATTTTATATAAAACTGTCGATCTAGCACCACGACTTTCATATACATATGAACAAAAGTTACCAAAGCACGATGAAATGTGGCGAATTGTGCACAAGGTCATGGTAATCTAACATCTGAAACCGTTATTGCTGGCTTAGTTAATGTTATTTACTGTTATGTTTAAATTTAATATTGAATTTATTTTTAGTTAGAATAAGTGTATACGCGTATTTCTATGGTTTTCGATTTCCTTAAATGACAGCAAGTATATGTGCCATCGGAAATTAAGGAATTGGTTGAAACATGTAAAAAGTTGAAACCTTGATATCAAACTTGTTCAATACTTAACCTTGATTGGGGAGTGTTCATCGCATACATCACTTGATTCAACGAGTAGATCTTTTTTCATGTTTAGTTAGGACATGAGATTTCCATAGAGACATAGTTTCTAATGCTTCACTGCTCGAATCAATGGTGGCTTCTCCAATGAACCTTCGCTATGAGATCCATACACTTTGTCATAATCTGATATATTAAGCCAAGCTATTGAAATCTTCTTTCTGATTTATACCTTTGTTTGTTTTGTTGTTATGCGATTTCATCTTGCTTAGGAGATTAAAATTATAAGTGTCTATCGGCATACGTGTTAATCGATAACAAGGTGTATTGTTTCACTTCCTTAATCTTAGAACTCTACTAGTTTGATGCTAGTATGCCATTAACTATCTTTCTTACTCACCAGTTCCAATAGATTTTTTATTCATTTTCCTTTTATCTCTTCATCTTAAATCATTTAAACTCCCTTATTTACCAGTCCTATATTTGTTTACTTCCGACCTCTTTACATTATATATTTCCTAGGCAAGTGAAATTTCTTTCATTAGTTATTGCGTTTTAGTTATATTATGGCTTTTTCCCCCAAATATCTTGCTATTTCTTGGTTATATCTTTTTTGAAGGAAATTCAGAATATATAGAAAGAAACTAGCAACATACTGCAAATCCAGAACACAATGAAATATATTATTTAATTATTGTTATATGTCCTAAAAACATGACATCCCAGACCCTAATAATTCTTGGTACTTAATGACACATAATCTATGCAAAAGATAAAGCTGCTTGCTTGAAGCCCACCCTATATCCTGACATAAAATGAGCTTTAGCAACAAGAATAGACATTCACGATCTTTGCGGTTCCCTCCAGTGATTTCTGGTTTCACGAAAACCTAATTGATGGTTACTTCTAATTACGTAAATCACAGGCTCCAATCCGGCGGTTGCATGTCCTTGAGGTATCCCCATCCCCCATTACTCTCAGCCAACTCCTAACCTTTAGACGTTAGAATTTGTCTCGATTTGGTAACTGATATAATGACCCACATCAGCACGACACTTAATAAACTGCATGTATTCGGTGATTGTCTTAGAACCCTTGATGGCGTATTGAAGTTGATCCTTGATTTACTAAATATGCCCACGAGATGGATGAGCATATGTGTTCGCAAAGGTGAGCCAGGCATCAAGGGAGGTGGAGGACTGTTGAATAAGGGGAATCAAGGGAGCAGAGATGGAGTCGACAAGAGCACCAAAGAGCAATTTGTCTTGTCAAATCCAAGGAAAGTCACGGATCTGGCGTGTCACGGTCGACGAGGGCTGAGTCATGGGTAGTGGACAAAAAGTGAGAGCCATCGATAGAATTTATGGAGGTCGTAGGCGATGAGGATAAACCGATACAAAGCTTCTAGGAGAGGTGGTTTGTTGATGTGAGTTTGACAATGTTTTGATGGGATATGTTGATGATGGTGAGAGGTGAAGCAGGATCAGAAGGGACGGTGATTTGTTGTTGTTCTTGAGCCATGATATAGGTTGAACAGGGGGGAGAGAAGGTGGAAGTGGGTGTGAGGAATGGTGAAAGCCAAGGAGGGGAGGGGAGTTGATGACTAGAGAGAAGAGAGAGGGAGAGGTTTGAATTGTGGCTTTGATACCATGTAGAAATTGGCAGAAATGAATAATTGATTGATATTTTTTCATTGAATAATTTGATATATAAACGGTACAAAATTGAATCAGAATGAAAGAATGAATTAGGTAGCTAAATCTAGATTTGGCGGTACCCTTAGATGTCAAGTCAGCCGCGCACCTCAACGGGTTTTAGAGGAGAACCGGCTAATAGCTGCGGAGTTGATGACATCACCCCTAACCACAACTCATGCGCGATTCTTCAAGACAGACAGAGTTTGAACCTCAGGTTTTCTGCTCCGAGGATCTTCGATGGAGCAACTATCATGTCAATTCATTACTATTCCATACGATTCATTATGCAACTTACTAAGCCCGAGCTCCTCTGGGTCTTCTAACAATGCGGTAGTTGAACTATACTAGTTAAGCATCTTTGGTTCCTTGTTAATCACTTACTTCTAGTGAAATTGGAGGATTTGAATATATATAAAAAATGGATCATGATCATATGCGCCACTTCAGAATTTCATTGACGGGCTATGCAACAATGATGGACATCATGTTGCTTGACTTCCCATAGACAACATAACTATGGAATTATAAGTGTTCTCCTTTGCGATATTTAGAAAAAATGAATGGAAACACAATCATGAAGTTCATGATTCCATAATTATTATTTAGGAGAGAAGAAAGAAAGAGCTCGAGGTTTCTACCTTAGATGTTGTTGGAGTTAAGTTGGCACGACCTCAGGCAAAAATCTCTCCACGTGTTTTTCAGCAGTCAAAGCTCCATTCACAACATGTTGATTCTATTGTTGGACGAGGATACCTAGGCTTACTATTTTTAAGTCTAATCGATTTTGGTAGAGAAAATTACGAAGATCGATGGTTGTGATTCACGGTGACAAATTAGGAAGATCGGTTAATAATACTAGAGCGGTCATCTGGAAGATTGAGCATAAATTAATGATTTTCTATGGAAGGGAAATGTTCTAAGCAGTGAATATGGAAGGGAATCCAACTCGTTGATTGAAGGACTTTCTATGGAAAGCGAATTGCGATTGGCAATTGAGCCAAGCAAGGGAACGTGTGATACAGATTTTCTTGGTTCAATTCCCATGGAGGATTATAAATGGAGATCACATCTTGAAGAAGAGAGACGGAAAAACAGTGTGCAAACTAGAAGAAAGTGTTTTTATATCAGCATACCTGTTTTGAGGTATGACTCAACTCTCTTAATGTTGAGTAGATTTTTTCTCTCTTGTTGAGTGAGATTGAGGGCTTGTATAGTCTAGATGGTTGGGGATAAAGGGATCTTGTGCATGTTTCATTATGAAATTAGGTGAGAGGCGGCGTAAGAGAAAGGGAGTCTTGTCTCATATAAGACCAGCTATGTCCCAATTGAAAAATAGTGGAATTCTTGCATGCGGAGTTACGCCCCATGGGCGTAGGCTAGGCTGAACAGTGTAAACATCTTCCTGTGTCCTGTGCCATGTATGTTGATTTATATTCTTATGTTTATCTCGGTGAAAATGAATACTTTATATAGATGGTTTGTAACCTGGTTCACCCAGTTATTCACCTCATGAGATTGTTGATGCACCAACTGACACACCAAGTCTGTTTATAAACAGTTAATTCTTTCAGATGTTCTTAGTTCATTCACTGCCATCCGAAGACAATGTGACGCCCCAAAACTCGGGGGTCCCGTTGACCACCACCAACCTGCGGAAACCTGTGTGTCTCATATCATGAGACCCATATGTGAGTAAAAATGGCACGTTGGCCCATACATCCATACTCACCAAAATATATATTCTATACAAAAAGGAGTTAATTTACAATTTGTTTTGATTACAAATTATCAAGCCAGGTCTTTTACTGATTTTACAAAAATACATAACAAGGCCACATATGGCCATTTCTTAGTCTCTAAGACCTCGGATGCGTCCCATCCCTAGGTGAACCTTCAGTACCTGAAATAATTTTTCCCTTGACAGAGTGAGCAATGCCCAGTAGTGGAATTATCCTACATGAGTTACTCTCCACCAAAGTGCTCATGCAATGACACACCAAACATTCAAGTAAAACATACAAGTCCCTACTCAAATGTTTACATGTTATGGATGAGAATGTGATACGCCCATCCCCTCATCTCGAGCCCTCATTGACTCCTTCACGCATGCTTAAGCCATGTGTGGCTCTTGTTCCAAAACAAAAGGTTTTGTTCTTGAAAACGCATAATACAATTTACGATAAAGTTACATTAGACTGACCCTCAGGGTGGTCTTTGGATAATCGCCAGTAACAATCATGGGTCCTCCTCCAGAGATGTTGTTGGACAACTCTTCAAGAGCGATTATTCGAAAAATCTTCTGTAAATTCATTTTAATGGCCAGTATTTCATGTAAATGCAGCTCGCACCTATTACTCTAGGTTTCCCGGTGCATATGAAATGCAATATGCCATTTCACAACAATTCATGTTAATATATTAAGCATGCATATACTAATAGAATTTATACACAATCATCATGTTATTCACTCCATAGTAATAACACCAAGAATTAACTCGCGTAAATTTAATAAGCAATCCGACGAGTGCATCTTGGAGTTGCTCAAAGAATCACACAATTAGCACACAACAACACACAAGGTCATATGAACAGTCCAACCTCGGTCTCAAAACTGTTCACGACCAAACTGCGATTTTCTCCTCGGTCTAATCTTTGGGCTGAAAGCATGGTCATTGAGTATCGAACATCGCATCCGTAAATGACATAACCAAGGAATAAAACAAGTAGGGAGAAAACCCCTACCTCTCGGGTTTGTCGAAACTCCACAATGTCGATCTTGCAGCGTAGCTCTTGAGTGGGGATCAAGCTGTCTTCTTGTGCCGCTAGGAGTTCGACGGACCAGTTGTAGAAATCTAGAGAGAAGGTGGACTCTCTCTCTCTAGCTCCTTTTCTTTCTCTCTTTCGTTGGTCTCCCCCCTCTTTTCCTCTCCCCAAACCTGTTGGGAAAACTTGGTCAAGAGGACTTGTCCTTTCATGCCTAGTGTCCATTTCTCATTGGACACCTTAGATTTCCCTATCACCTTATCTCTTCCCATTGGATTTCACTCTAATGGCATGATGCCATGTGTCTCCTATGGCCCACACTTGAGCTCATGTTTGACTAGCCCATAGTCTGACATGTCTCATCTTGAGCCACTCGAGTTGCGCCACGTGTCTCGCACCATCGTCCAGTGCCTGCGGCGTGAAATTTCGGTATGCGGAATTTGATGAAATTCGACATGGTAACTAGATTTCGCGAGACGATTTCAATGGTGAAGTCCGTTTCGTCATCCGAGATCTAGAAAAATTCAGAATTTTTGATCGAAATTACCGTTTTACCCTTTTTAAGAAAATTAGAGTTTTCTCGGGTTTTAAAGCTTTATTTGTAATATTCAAAAAAAAAAAAAAAACTTTTAAGGAGTAATGTTTCATGACTATCTAAGAAAAAGATCATCCACCAAGAGTTAATCTTAAAGATATTAAGGCAAGAAGAATTTCTAGTGTTGAAATATTTTGTTACAAATATAAGGAAGTTAAAGTTGTATCATGGAAGCCCAACCCAGATATGCTATATCATAGCCTTTTTTTTCCTCAATTTTAATTAAGTGAATCTTATCTCAAAGTTGTTGGAATAGAACACCTGAGAAACAGATGCTTGATTGTTAAGACATTTGATTCAATATATCAAAACACAATTATTTGGACATATCCAAGACACAACTCCTTGATTAATTCAGCTCTAAGAGACTTGGCGTAGTTCAAAAAAAGAAAAAAAATCAATCTTTTTCTTTCTCATTTTCTCACAACTTGAACCGACTTTTTTCTATCTTCTTCATTGCTTGCCCACTGCATCTACATATTTAAGCCTCCAAAAAGTGAGTAAATTTCTCTTTATTATTTCTACATTTTAGTTTGTACAAGTGCTTGTTTGGGGTATAGATTACCTGTTTGTGGACTTTCATGGCTTGATTATTGTGAGATTTGGGCATGCTAATGGATAAGAAAATTTGTTCTTAGGGAAATTTATTTTATTTGAGCTTGAATCTTGTATTTTAGCTTCATTATATTAGGCCTTAATTTTGGGATCATGCTTAATCATATTTTTTGGGGGGTTTAACAGTTAATATGAAATATCTTGGATTTATTCACTTAAAATTTTAAGGATAATTTTTATTTTTTAACAAAGGTGTGTTCTAACTTTTTGTTTATTCCAATATTCATTAAAGAGATTTTTTTAATGAAAATTTATTCAAAACCACCGGGTCAAATCTAGATAATTGATCATTTATATTCTTCGATGAATTCCAAAAGGAGAAGCAGTACCACCAAGACAACATACTAAGCTATGTTCTACAGAAAAGCTAGACTAACATGCTGGAAAAAAACATCTACTAAGAATTTTGAGAAGTTTCAAGCTGAGAACTCAAACTTTTCATATGTGCTTTTAATTGCAAAAACAAATTCTCAATGATTGGATTAACTTTCATAAGTTTCAGAAAATTCTCCCAATTGCTTTTGTGGCCTCAGTTTCTCATCACCTCCAGGTAATAAGGTCCTTTGTTTTACATTTCTTGTTTCCCTTCATTTATAAAGATTTTGCTGCATCCGCTTAATGCATATTACTTGGCCAGCATTCAGTTTTTCTCTTTGGGATATTGAATTTTAGTTCGCAGATGAGGTTAAAGCATCATTCCACCAATCCGCCTATCTTCAGAAGACTGCAACCTTGGAAAATGAAATTTGATTTAGAACAATTACGATTTGTGTGAATGATTTCTTGAAAATACTTTAAAGTTTGAACAGTGCATTCCATAACCAATTGCTTTAAATTCTTGTTGAAATTCAGTGGAATTTAGATAAGATTCAGTGATTTTGATGACTTCGTCCAGCTATTTGTTTTCTAAATCCTACATATATAAATGTTTCCTGTGGATGGTATAGATTATGGCCTTAGCCGGTGTTGCAGTGATTTGCTTCTGGGCAGGAGAGTGAAAAGGAACAAAATGTGTTGTTTATGAAGGTGCCAGGTGAATGTCCTGCCTATTAAGATTATTCCATGGAACTACCTATGCTGGATTATTGGACAAAATCTATGCAACCACGGCCATTGACAGAAGGAATTTGAGTTGAGCATCATATGCAGATATCAATTTCTTCACAGGGTATAAACCGATACCTATAAAGAATGATGAGGGTGGAACTTATGTTGGAAGTTCCCAGCAGATCCTGGAGTGTACTGTATAGAAATATATTTGGAGGAAGAACCAGCACCCTTAAAGGCTAAAAGCAATTGCTTTGCTAACAAAGAGACTGATGGAGTGGAGGTTGGTGATGATGGTAACAACAATGGGGCAGCTTCATCGAGCTTTCAAATTATTCTCCTAAGATTGGCAACAAGAAATTGAAGGTATATATAGTTTTATGCTCTTTTAAAACAGTGACTTCTAACTTTTTTATAATATTATTCCTATATACTTCATTCAAAAAAGATTTTTGTTTTAATGAAATTAATCAAAAAACCACCTGAATTAACTGTTGTATCCAAACTAATCAAATGAAGATACGTTTTTCAATTTATGGCCAGATGGAAGGACGAAAATGGGATGGCTTAAACGAGGATATTTTGGTGAATGTGCTGGGAAGAGTGGGAATGGAGTCATTGCTGTTGGATGCTCCCTTTGTGTGCAAGTCTTGGTATAAGGCTAGCCGTGAACCTCAATGCTGGGAAAATCTCATATTTCCTAGATACATCAAACCGAATGATCTAGATTATATATCTGAAGATAACGAAGGGGAGAATGAGATCTCCGAGAAGGGCTATGCAGAGAGGCTAGCGAGGAAATATCAAGGAAACTGGTCTGTCCTGCATTCGTAGAGTTCATTGTTGCCGATGCTGTGGAAATGCCAAAATCATCAAACTCCCTACTTGCTGCACTGTGAAAGCACTGGAGTACGTTGCAAACGAGTAAGACATCTTACCTTTTTAATTAATTCTAGTTCTGCATATGAATACTAGCCAACTTACAATTTTCAAAAATATATTCCATTAATTTAGAATTCTAAAGTGGCTTTATATGAAGTAAAATGTGATTTGTAGGTGTCCGAGATTAAAGGTTTTGGACGTTAGTTCATATAATCCATCTATCAACGCTATTATTCCAAAATATATATGCAAGTGGAAAAATTTGGACATACTGAGAGTAGGGAGATTTTACGTGGACGAAATCCTACCACAGATACGTCTTCACTGCAACAACTTCATTTGCCTATCGGCTGCATATAACTATTTCCAGGGAGATGATGCCGCCTTCTTGGTCGCTTCACTTCCAGAACTTAAGTAGGGCTGGTAACGAGCCAAGCTACTCGGGC
Source organism: Tetrastigma voinierianum (assembly GCA_016808115.1). Classification (NCBI taxonomy): domain Eukaryota; kingdom Viridiplantae; phylum Streptophyta; class Magnoliopsida; order Vitales; family Vitaceae; genus Tetrastigma; species Tetrastigma voinierianum. The sequence goes on from JAEQBH010001345.1 coordinate 25,048, forward strand.
TCGGCTCGAAAAAAGCTCGCCTCGGGCTCAGCTCGGGCTCAGCTCGTTAGCTAAACGAGCCGAGCTTGAGCCTTAATTTAGGCTTGATAAATTTCGAGCCAGGCGAGCCAGCCGAACTGGACATTAAAAGCGGCGTCGTTTTATTAGTGCCTTAACCCAAAATAAAAAGTTAAAAACCCTTTCTTGCCAAAACCTAGGGTTAGCGTTAGGGTTTTCAGATCTCTCAATCTTCTCCAACCGCTCAATTCTACTCTGTTTTCGCGGTATTCATCTCCTTCTTTCCGTCCGATCGATTCATTCCGTGAAATAACATTAATCAAAGCACGGAAGTTTCCTCATCGTGACTCTCTGATCCATGGAATTTCCGATTGTTTTTAGATAAAATTACGTCGTTATTGCCTGATTATATGGATTTTGGGGAAACTAGGAAGGATGCGATTGGGGTTTTAGTATTATGTAGAGATTGAGCGAATGTAGAGGGTCGTGGTCAATATGTGTTAATCCATTGTCTATAGTTTGTTTGGGTGGTCATTTTCTGGTGTCATTTGGAGGCGTGGTGGTTATTCTGGTTGTTGGATTTGAATCGGGGATATGTATATTGAAGAATCAAAGGGAGGAGGAGTTGACTGTGGGAAGGAGGAAGAACAGTTATCGTGTAGTGGTGCTTTTCGTGTTGGTTTTGTTGCAGAGGATGCGAGAAGAGCTTTGGTCGGAGCTGGGGCTTGGAGCTGTTCTATCAACTTTGTTGTATAATGTTCTCGAATAAGGTTCAAGCAGAGTTTCGGTGGTGGGATAGGGTTGATGAGGTAAAGTCTATGTTACTTATGCTATTGTGTTTCTTCTGTTTTCGTTTTTGTTTGTCTTGGATAGTTTATTTGGTTTTTTGTTTCAGTCTATGTGGGTTTTTCTTCTTGTAATCAGTGCCCGTGGATTTTCAATTTGTACACAAAAGAGAAAACTTCTTATTTTTGAAGTGCAAGAAATTTTAGGATTGAGCTGATAGTATTGAAGAAGATTTTAAGCTAGAAAATAGAGAAGAAACATTTGTTAAGTGAAATAATGTTGTCTGGGCATAAAATTATGACCCACGTGGATTTTTCAATTTGTACACAAAAGGAAAACTTCTTATTTTGAAGTGCAAAGAAATTTTAGGATTGAGCTGATAGTATTGAAGATTTTAAACAGAAAATGAAGAAGAAGCATTTGTTAAAGTGAAATAATGTTGTCTGGGCATAAAGTTTGAAGACCCAATCACTGGTGCAGTTTTCTGTATTAGGATCTTTATTAGGTCCCTTTGTTTAGATTTTTTAAGTGCTAGTGAATTGTGAAGTGTCATACACTACGTATGGTTGGATCCACTGATATGATTTTTTTCTTTAATAATTTTCAAGCAATAACATTTTTAACAGAACTGAACAAAAGAGATCATGTAACATATAAGCATGTTGAGATAAATTGAGATGGCTAAAACAATGCATTTGTTATTTTTCTGATCTGAATACTTATCTGGAAAAACCATTCATCTCTTATTATTCTACATAGAAGGGCAATGGGATTCACAACCCTATTCACAACCCTATTCTTTGATTTCAAGCTTCACACATGGGTTTAGTGCTTGTATGAGTAGAACTTACTTCTTTTTAGTTCTAACACATTGATTTTCAGTTTGTACTACTAGGTGCTGTTCCATTTCCGTCTGATGTTTTGCGCCTAAAGGAGCTTGGTGTTGGTGGAGTGGTCACACTAAATGAGCCATACGAGACTTTGGTTCATCTCTTATATCATGTAGGTGCCTCATTTTTATTCATCCTAGGTCTTTGCAGCTTGCCTATATTCTTCCCTTTAAGTGTTCATGCTATTTGGCAGCTTGTTTCTACACTTTGTGTTCATGCTGTTGACAGTTGGTGATATTCTTGTCTTTTAGCATTCATGCAATTTGATCGTGCTGGGTGATGTATTTGGTTATATGGAATCAGAGTGCTGTGTTGAATGGTAATAGGAGTTTTCTGGTTTGTTTGATTGAATAGATTCGGTGGTCAATGTTAGTAAGTCCCTAGTAAGAAAATTGTGAACTGTATTGCATTCTCATGTTACTAGCCTTTTAGGCCCAAAGTGCCTGGCTTGGTGGACTGGATCTGACTGCATATGGGAGGTCAAGGGTAGGGTGACTGGTGAATATATTGGGGTTAGTTTTGATAATTTTGTATAGGGTTTTCCCTCTTCTGTGGCAGTGTTCTCACACGTGGTTTTGGAAGCCAAAACACCTGACTAATTAGCACACATTTTTCTGTCTTCCATCATTGATAGTGGTTCTTCCCACCCCACCCCAATGGATGTAAGAAATAAATCCACTGTTGCATGATTGGTTGTTTTTATTTTTTAAAACATCCATATCATTATCTTCTTTTTTTGGTCCTTCTATTTAGGATTGGGCTTGAGCTCGAGGTTAAGCTCGAGCTTGTTCATATGGAAAACGGGCCTAATGAGCTCAAGCCAAGCTTTTTAAATCAAGCCAAGCTTGAGCCTAGTCACCCCAAGGCTCGTTCAAAAGCTCGGCTCGGGCTCGAGCTCCCTCATAAATTAACAAGCCTAACTCGAAATGTTCAAAGCTCGGCTCGGCTTGTTACCCGCCCTAAACTTAAGTACTTGGATCTACATGGAGGATTCATTGAGAAGGAAGATGTTGTGAAGGGGCTGCAAACAACTTGTTCATTTAGACATGTCGAAGTGTGGAGTTTTGTGAAGATGATGCGAGATATTATATGAATACAGTTAATTATATGGATTTTCTGAAGAAACCTTTGCCCACTTTATGCAATGTAAGAGAATTATCAGCCCTTCACTTGTAAGAAGTGTTGTAAAAAAGTTAAATGGATGGCAATGCATATGTAAGTAAAATTAGTTTTCCTTTCCGCCTATAAAATTTTCATACAAAACCAAAATGAAACGAAATCCTCATTTTTCTTAAACAGGTGTTGAAGAAACCTTGCTGCTTTAAGTTGTTTAGTACAACTGTTTTTGGTTAGTTTGTTTATTGAGTTTTGTACGGAAATATATCATTTTAAAAAAAATAAAATAAAATTAATATTGGTTGGAAAATATTTCCCAAACTAGATCATAATGGAAGTAGAGGAGCCGGCGGTTGTTAGTCGGGCGGAGCGAAGCCTTTGTAGCGGCATTTGGGCAGGATTAATTGCGGTCGTCGAAGCAGTGACATTTGGTTTAGTTCAATTGTCGTGATTCTGGCCGCCGACACATTTGAACCTAATTCAGATGTCGTCGTTCTCAGCGCCGACGAATTGAGACTAATTCAAGCGCGGAGTCGTTCCGAGGAGGGGAGGCGGCCGACGGTGGACGGATTAAATTGGGCGAGGCTAGGGCATTTTTCTCTATTCTCCCCCTTCTGCTTGCCTTCTCCTGCAGCCGGTTGCGTGATCCGGTCCGATTGCTCAGATCTGCGCGAGCTCGTACTCCCGTTAATTAGATCCCTCTCTCGTCCCGCTCGGGTAAAGATCTTCCCCTGCTCCGTTCTTATTTTCTGTAAATGGGCGTTGTTGGGTTGGACAATTTTTTGCTTTTTGTTGGGCTATGCTGTTAAAGCATTTGAGGTGCATTTTGACTATTTTTCATTAAAGTGAAGGACTGGATGCAAGAAATGATGCATAGGGTAGAAAGGTGCAAACCGTGACAAAAATCAAGTAGTCTCAATAAGGCATTATTGTGTAGAATAGAGTTAAATGTTTGTAGGAATTACTGGGTATGTCCAGTTTGATATTGTGATACAGTTTTTCAATCTTGAACCCCACAGTTGGCTTGTGCAAATATATTCATTTGTAATACAATCAATCACGCGTATAATTTATATTTTCTCAAGTAATCTTCAAAACACTTCTGTCATGACAAAATTTTAGCATTCTCAATTGCCAAGCTCATCGGCTCAATGCAAGCTTGGTTTGTCACAAACTCAGCCTGAGGTAACATCAATAATCCCTAAACCTAGCCCAACTTAACCTCCCTGCTTAAATATGCATAAACAGAGGAATGCAGGTGTAAGAGCATGGAAGAATGACAAATGCATATAAATTTTGTCTGTTTTATCAAGTATTGAAACCAATATTAGGAAACAATGATGTAGAAAACGCTTAGAAGATGCACTTCGGAACTGGTGTTAAATGAGATGGTAGATGCTTGAAATTCATGTTCATGAGAAATGATACATAATGTGATGTTCATATTATGTATTGAACACAGTCAATAGAGGCAGATCTCTACTCCTAGACGAGATCCATCGTCGTCAAAGTTCTAAATCTTAGACTTACTGTCCCATTTCTTTTAAACATTCATTAACTTCCCTGTCCTATATGTTAATTATTGTGTATATTAAAGATGACCAACAGTCCTCTCCTGTGGAAGAGCTAACAACTTTTCTTCATTTATATGTGCTAATAATTGCCAGTTACTACTACTGCCTACAAAATTTTCCCAATTCTCCAATCTCTTTTATTGCATGTTTGTTTTATACATGTTATCTCAAACCATCTGACCTGGTTGTTACTACACTCTACACATTACACATTGTGATTGTGACAACCTTTTATTTTATTTTATTTTTATCTTTTTGTTTTTTTTTTCCGGCAAAAGGGCATTATGTTGGACATACTGTATTAGAGCTATATTTGGGTCATTCCTCCAAAGAGACATGTTTCTCCGCAAACAACAGTCACTTGCTCCTAAAGGGTTGCTAGTCTGGTAGTTTTATAATTGAAAGTCATGTCATAAAGCACCAACATGTCCACAATTCCACACCATTTAACCGTAATAAAGCAGCAATAACTAGAATAGGGATGGATATCCAGCTCAATATTGCAATTAAGTGTTTGCCTAATTGCAATAACTGGATGTTCTCCTAATATGAACATCACAATTCCATTAGGAGAGATGTACTCCCAATAAAAAGGTGCAATAGTGTTTTGATTGTTTAAGAACTAAGGAAGTAGGGGGCTGTTTAAGAGCAATTTATTTGTTATATCGATCGGTCAGGCATACTTTAAACAAGGCGGCATCTACCACTTGGGACCAAAGTCCATGGCATACTTTAAACAAGGCAGGTGGGCATCAACCCCTAAGGAGTACAGGCATGGCATTTGATTATAACATGCAGAGTCCGTTGCCAAACGAATGTATCCAGAAAAAGAAACAAACAAATACAACCTAGTTCACTTGGTGAATTGTTAGATGGAATTAGTTAACCCTTTGTTATAAAGGTACTTCCAAATGAGTAAAGCACCATTCTTGAACACACAATGGTTACACATACTTTGTTATAAAGGTACTTCCAAATGAGTAAAGCACCATTCTTGAACTACAGAAAAACCAATTTGTTTTGACCAATTGATAGAATGTGATATAACCTTATATGGGTTGATAAGCATGTCATCAAGCAAAAACTGATTAAATTACTGATTTATTTCTTGCTGTTTTCCAATGGGATAACTACCATATATGAAATCTGCAGTTTATTGATTATATTTGTGTTATTTTTTTTCTTCTCATTTTACTTCTATACTTTTACTTTTGTGATGCAATTTGAACCCCTCCTTAGTTAATTGATCAGAGCTGATCACTAGAGAAGTGATTAAAAGTATGTAGAGCACCATTAACCTACCAAGCATTTGTATCCTTTTGACTTCTGTATGTGTTGATTACCTTGGTGCTTGTTTCAAATTCCAATGCATCTCATTTCCTTGAATAGTTTCTGAAAATTTTGAAGTTATGGCAGTTTTTGAACCATTTTCTGTTTTTGATGTTTGATTGTTAGTATCATTTTGATGTTTGGTTATATAGGCTTAGGGGACATTTTGATCTCTTGTAATATATTTTGTGGCAGTAGTGGTATGGATTGATTGCTACTGATAATGCCAGTATGATTGTGGATAAATGTTAATTGAGGATTTAAAAATTTATTTGTTGGGCATCTGTTGCTAGACTTGTTTAAGCTTTTAGATGAATTATATTTCATATTTGATCAGCTGTGTTGGACATCCCTGACTTGGTAATCCATATCCCTGCCGTGTCATGTGTCCAAGGAATTTGGCATTCACTTGTGAGGCTTGTGATTTTGGAGTAGGGTTTTGATTCGAGGGTGGGGATAAAAAATTGGATGCTGTTGTAAGCAGCTGCAAGGAAAACAGATGATTGTGTTTTGGTTTATGCTTTGCAGTTAAGACAACAATGAGCAGGGCCTGGTATGAAAATTATTCTGTCCATGTTCATTCTTGTAAAGAAAAGTAGGTGTATTGGTGATAATATATAGCTTCTTTGACATCCTTTATTTGGATGAGCAAACCATTTTTATACGTTCACCCAGGGTTTCTTACATGTTGGGATTTTGAGTAAATTGGGTGGGTTGGTTTGTGGGTTGAATGGGAACCTTTAGGACCACTCAATGTCATCTATCTTGGATCCTCACCTTTGTATTCAATATGTAGATCATTGTTGATACCATGATGTGGTTGAGGTTTATTCATTGTGTTTATATTAATCGAGGAGGTAGTGTTGGTTTATTCTATATGTGGCTTGTCTAGCTTTTATTTCACATTGTGAACTCTTTTATTGTCATTAGTTAGTTGGGGAGAGGAAGTGGAGGGTCTTTGTTGGTATCACCTTAAGGGCCTTTTTTTCCAAACCCTTAAGGTTTTCTGTTTAATTATTGTGATACTCTTTCCACAATGTGTTTAATATGTAAGTGTATTTGGACATCAGGATATATATATGGCGTTGGAGACACATGGCGTTTGATCCGTGGATACATCTTGTCTTGCTATTGCAAAAACCAGGACATAAATCATTTGTTGAGGCGATCAGGTTTTGCATTTAGCACTTTCATGGATAACATTTTCCAGTTTCTCTCTAACTATATATATATATATATATATATATATATATATATATATATATATATATATATATAGGCATTATAAACATGGTTATTTAGATTAAATATAGTTACAGGAAGTTCTCGGAGCCTGCGTGTGAGATGAGAGCCTTCCTCGATATACGGAGGATGGATCACGTCGTCATACATGATCAGCGGGGATTCTGGGTATATCTGGAATTAGGCCACATCGGCATAAGGTGGCGCTTATTACTGTCTCGTCGAGGGAATGGAGCCCAGGACCCACATTCCCATGTCCCAGTTGGAGAGATAGTGATCCACCTTTCTGGGATGTTGCCTATCATCCTAGGCCTTAGTATCGACGGACCCACAGATGGGTTTTCGATGTTAACCTGCAATGGTGTGTGGTGTTGCCTCAGTCACCACCAGTGCTCTGGGATTGACCATCTCGTCGCGGTGGTTATGTATAAATGATTCTCGACCCCGGGGAATCTTGATGAAGTCTTCAGCCCAGGCCCAGTGCGCGTGGGTTCTTATTAGCGTTGATAGGATGCTTCTTGTTTGAGACGAAGAGTCCGTATTCACTGTGCTTTCTCCACTTCTCAGTGATTGTATGAACATCTACTTATAAATGGGTGGTGCGATACTTACATATCGAGATTATATCGTGCAAACATAGTGTAAATCTTGATGATAGTGGTTGTATTACACTATATAGGTATATGTTATTTCTTTCGGATATATACTTTCATCTATGAAATTAGGTCACTTAATTTATGTTTATTACAGCCTCCGGCTATGGTCTGGAGGCTTCACGTGGGGCGGGCGGATTTTGGGAGATCACGCACCATATCCGGCACCACCGTTTAGCATGCCTTACATGATGCGTGATGTCGATGGCGTCGTGGCGAGGGTATGGGCTGATGGATTACCCAATTTGACTGGCGTTCGGCCCGAACGGAGGCGAGGTAAGAGCGAGCCCGACTCTTGGTTGAGGTGTAGGTGGAGAGTACCTTTGACACGGGTGCTTAACCCATCAGGGTGTGCTCTACTATCTTAGAGATCGACTAGACGCTGGAAACTTCGGATCAGGGTAATTATATGCAAAGTATATGGATTTGTAATTATGATCTGAAATTATGATTCATATAGTAATTTCAATCTTGTTGACATAAAGTATTTAGCCAATGATGGTTAATGTGTGGAGTCTTATGAACAGCCAGTATATGGAGAGAAGTGGTTGACCCCGACTCCAGATGTCTTAGGCGATCGGAGATATGGGCGCACGATGTCACCACTCATGTTTTTCGATCTTGTTAGTGGCATGCGTGGACGCGTGCGTCGGTTGGGGTGCATCGGAGATACCTCGGGCTTTGCTCTACGACCATCACATAGAGTCGTCTTGTGAGGCGGCCTTGTGATTAGAGCGACATATGTGCTCCATACACTGTATGGGAACCTGATCGGCGAGGTCATACATTCACCTCCGCTGGTGGGCTGATGGACTTCGAGGATCGTGTGCAGTGGTATCGTCGTGATACTGCGGCGTTTTCGACACCTTGTTGCATAGAGATGATATGAGGTTTCATACTATGGTAGTATGAATGTTATATTAGTCGGACGTAGTTTTTATATGTATTTTCATTTTAATCAATGGTATGCAATTATAATTATTTGGATCACGCGGATCGCGCCTTTTTGGTTGACATGTCGGTGGTCTCGTTCTTATGGCCCGGTGCCTGTCACGACATATGCCATGTGCGGATTCGGCATTACGTGATCGGAGAAGATTATCGCGTCGCGAGTGCGCTCGGGAGGCATCGTGTGTATCGGTAGGCTGGTGTGGCCAGGCTAGTCCAGGTCTTGACCCATTGGGCGAGAGGAGCGGAGGGGTTGTTGCAGGGTCGTCTTTGGTGATGGTCGGCGAGTCATGGCGTAGGCGTGATTGTACATCTGCGCCGATGCGGCTGGCTAACGTTCTACCGTATACCGCACTCGCACGTCAGCGCGATAATGGCGTGCTTCACGCCGTTCGGTGCCCAGCGCGACTGTGCTTCCGGACCATTAGGTATCCACACGACGTCACCGCCAGGACGCCGGTATATCATTGACTCGTCACCTTCGAAGCCATTCGCGTGCCTCGCATGCTGCGTTGTCAGTCGCGCCTGCACGCCCATTACGCGTCGCCCCATCCATCCCCCGCGCGATGACATCGCCTTCGACCATCTACCTGAGTGGGGTAGACTTCCGAGTAAGCGTACCGGACTCGGCTTGTGCATCGACCGCCCGGCCACCACTTTGCCTCGGCTCCATCAAGCTCCCTCGCTCAGCCTCACACCTTTGCTGAGAATCATTTGTCCTACTGATCTTTGTATATTCTAGGCGCCGTTTTAAGAGAACTATTAGGGCGCTTTCTTGTGGGACTCATTGATAGATGATTTTATAATTATATGATTTATTTTTTATACATGTGCCTTCTTGTATTTCAACATCAAGGGTTTTAGGGTTTATGGTTTTGCGTTATTTACATGGTTTAGAAAATGAAGTTAGATTTATTTTACATTATAAGGAATTTTATTTTAGCTAGGACATGAAGCCTCCTTACATAATTATGAACAAAAAATCTGCTGTGCCTCGTGCCTACTAATACTACCAATAATCAACCCTCTGACAAAATTCGAGTAACAAGCATGGATGGATATGCACAATAAGTGCTACCAATCCACATTAGCAAATTTAATTTGTATATTTTTTCCAAAGAAACAAACAAACAAACCAGATTAAAGTGAGTTGAACTTTTTCCAAGTACAATACAGTATCTGGAAACATCTACTGTGAACCGGGTCATTAAGCAGTTAAATACCTCCCGAAGTGTTTGTTGTCATTAATACCTGAGCGGATCGACCATTCTTCATGCTTCCTTGGATGTCATTCTGATATATGAAATTCCTCGCCTTTGGGCGCGTGATTTCTAATACATGCAAGAACCATCACATTATCGGTATTCATTTATGCTGCTTGCATGTATCAATGATGAAACGGTGATTATTTCCGCCACACCCATAGCAATCCATAACTTGCCTTCTTCGCCCATATAAATGTATGTACCATCGTCATAGCAGGGCGACAATGTGGAACCCTTCAACGGATGGCAGAGCGAGAAAATGCTGCGTTGGAATAATATCTCGGTCTTTGGCATGTTGGCTCATGCCCTTGCGAACTGATTAAATTAAGGAGCTTTGAAAGGGATTTTTACAACATACTAAATTATTTTTTTATTCAAATCAACTAATATCACTACAGACACAATGATATTGAAACAAATAATGCTTCAAAACACAGCCTGTTTCACATATTTTCCCCGAGAAACAAACAAACAAGCCAGATCAGTTATGACATTTTTCCCAATTACCATAACACAGAGTAATATCCTGGAAACATTTTCAAAAATACAGCTCTGCCATTAAACAATGCAAGTATTAGAATGATAAAAATGGAAGAATAACATTGGTCTACAAATGAAGCACCATACTCTTTGTGTAAAAGAAATCGCGTATGACTGGGAGTTAATGATACAAAATTAAATAGTAAATCCACATCAATGAGGGAAAAAGTCATTAAAATCAAAGAAGACAAAGTGGACTTCTTAGCAAGAATTGTGCTGCAGACATTATGATATTAGATTTTCAAGATTTAGCAGAACCCCACTACTCAGCATATTTAGTTTGGCGTTACTGCCATATTACATGTCTATGACCTTCAAGTCATGATGATATTATTAATGAATGTCTTTATCACTATATTTCAACTTCTCTTAACATAATTTGTGTAATTTTCTATACATTTTCTAAATTTTGAGGTCAAGTAATCAAAATTTGGGTTCCAATTTAAATCTCTCAACTTGTCATAAATAAGGTGACTTTCGACAAAAGGGATTGGAAGAGAGAAAAAAATTGACAAGACATCAAGTCAAAACACACACACACACACACACACAGAAATACTACATTCAAACTCTTCATTATCCTCAAAGTTTAACAAAATTATTCAAAAACAAAAACTTAAAAGAGTCAATATAAAATCAAATATAAAAAAGAAAATATTTTTGTGAAAAAAATTACTTAACATAGAAAAGCAAATTTTATCTCACAGTACCTCTTATAAAAAAATTTAGTTTGTCATTGAGGCTCTAACTCAAATAAGAAAGGGAATCTATTGAAAAGAAGGTCCCAAACTTGTTGTTTTATAGAATAATACTACTACAAGGATGTAATCAAAATAAATATTTGATAAAAGATAAAAACAAAAAAAAAAAAAAACTTCTGTTTGTACGTTTAGGAGAGTTATATTCTTGTATGGACCTCCAATGACTGGTGCATGCAAGTCTTCTTCTTTGGAAAGAATACATTGATATGCATAGACTCTAGCGTTGGCAGAAGAAGAGCAGAAAATGAGTGGATGAACCTTATGACCATGCATGGGTGGAGCTTGTGAGGCCCAAATGCTATGAGAGGCTATTGGTCCTAACCCTGCAGGCTATTGGCCCAAATGCTATGACAGATCATTCTTGCAGTTGCAGGTCTCACCTACTGCATTCTTGCTGTTTTCATATTAGAGAAAGCTAAATATGGGAAATACTTTTGAAAAGATATGTATCACTACTTTGAGGACATGTTGTAGCAAATGTTAGATCAAAAAAAAAAAACACAAGAATAAACACATAGATGTGATTTTATTACTGTTCACACAGAGACCCTGTAAAAGGAGCACACTGTCCTCTTCTCCAAAATGACATTGAGCTCTGTTCTTATATCCTCTTTCTTCCTCGTGAAACACCTAGAAAATATTTATTTGTGTAAGCAACAGTCGACTTTCTTTGTTTCAAACAGCTACAATTACTCATTTGGAAAGACCAAAAAACTAAACAACAGGCAGGAAAACCAGTTCTCTAATTAAAAATAATTTTCGTTTATGAAATTTCAATACACTTAGTGTAGTGAAATATAAAATCGAGCCAAATGTGATTACTGGACTCATATTACTTTATGAGCTTCAGTGTATCATGCAAATTACGAAACTATGAAATATATGTTAAAATTCTTTGAATGGCTCTTCAGTATTACTTATATATCTGTCAGCTTAATTCTTAGTCTTCAAGGTAGAAATTAACACTTCTATATATACATATGACCAGCCATTTGTGCACATATCAGGTACAGACAGTGCCTTGCATGTAATGCCTAACATGTAATATAATATCTTCATGCACTCTATGCATGGCATAGGAAATCTAAAATGGATGTATTTGAATGCGCAGTCTAAAAGCGTGATGGATCTTAATCAATCATTCAGATTGGGTGAAAGACTAACCAGAACGTTTTTTTTATTTTATAGATAAGCAACAGTACCCAAAAAAAAAAAAAAGAATAAAAAGAAAAGCTGCAGTGTTTTGAAAAGAGAAGGATTAATGTCATATGAATTATTTCAACAATTCCATCAATTTTAACAAGATCAATACATTTATGATATATCAGACTATTGTCAAGCAAACCAAAGCGATAATAGAAAATACTACTACTACTAGAGCATGTTCTCTTACCCATGAAAATATAATTGGGCTGACCCTCAAACTTATTTCAAAAAGGAGATTGTATATCTTTGCAAAAAATTGGCATCCTTTGCATAATCATTATCATACAATTTCACACATAAATCGAAAACCAAGTGCAGGCAGAATCCCATAAAGCACGTGAAAAACATATAAATTTGTTAACAATTCTTGAACGATTTATAATTTCTTCTGAAACGTCGTTGTGACCAGTTGTTTTACCTGACACTTTCGATATTACCGGGGTTTCCACTCCCTAACATCCATTTATCATTATGCAGTTTGATTTGACGTCCACTTCGGCGTCGCATTGACCGTGTGTTGTACAATCCATTTATCTTAAAAACCTCATCTTCATTGAATATTGGATGGAAAGGTGCCCGTATGTGTATCTGGCGGAAGTAGTGTGTATTGTCTACAAACAAGCGAAATCAACGCGATCTTGTGCTGATATGATGGCTGCATGGGAAGCCATATGTCAATGTCTTTACATGTGCAAGTTTTTTCTCTGTAAGGTGACGCGTGGGTTCATTTCCTTGACTTTACATGAATAGGCCCTTCCTGCATTGATACGTAAAGGACAATTTCCATCGGAACGACCTTCACAACACGGCCCTTGATGCAGCGCGTCAAGCGTCGCCAGCGGAGTGAAGCCTTTCGATGGATGCCAATCTATTAGCACCTGTTGCGACAAGCTAACCGTAGACGGAAAAAGGTCAGGCATACTAATCGATTCTTGGGAGGCTTGAGCTCCTTTAGGACACTGTCAAATACCTCTGAAATGTTTACTTGTCATTAAACATATCTTGGAGCCTCAAATCAGTGTGAAAGATCCATAGCTGGAAGGCCCTTTCCCAACCATTGTAATGCTTGATTAATTCTCCCCGATTGTGTATTCATATGCTTTTGAATTTCCGTTAAGTCTCTTAGCTAAAACAAATAAACCAAATTCTTCAAATTTTATCTTTGACGGGTCATAAAATTCTTTGCGAAATGGCATACCGTCACCTGCGATATCTGAGTAATTGTAATGACCAAGATGAGGATCAGCCATTCTTTGCCATGATTCTGGATGTGCGGCGATATATGATTCGGCCTTTTTTGAGTAACATGATTTCTAATAAATGCCAAGACCATCTGATATTACTTCGATGTTCTGTAACCTTGCAGCCAGCAAATGCGACTGGAAGCGGTGATTATTTAAAGTCACACCATAATATCAATAACTTGCCTTTATACTTCCCGTATAAATGTGTACCATCTATACTCATATGGGTTTGACAATGTTGGAACCTTCAATGGATGGCGAACTGACGAATACCGTTGGAATATCTCAGTGTTTGTATGTTAGTTTCACATGTTTTGCGAACAACTTGACATCGAGTTTGGTGCTCTTATGCCACGAGAACAAGCGTGGCAACTCAGTATATGGTAGAGAAGTCTGATAACATCTAATTAACTATCTCTTTCCATCGACGCCTTTTTGTATGATGTTGATATCCCCAATTTTTCCATCCTTTTCCTTTGAATAGCGGTAGTTAATGATGGATGCGAATTAATGCCTTTATGGTAAAGGCAATGGGAGTCTAGTTGGTGATGTGGTCGGTTCAAGCAGGATTGACACAAGTATGCGTGATATATTTGGTGATAACAAATATAGGAAGTATTGACCATTGCTGAAGCTTCCATGGGCGGTGACATTCTTCGGCCTTCTTACCTCTTAAAGCGAGCAATTTTTGGGGATGCAACAACGACATACTCTTGATGTGCTTTAAGCGGGTAAATCTTGGACTCTTGCAAATCGAATTCCGGTGGCTTTGCCCAGTACAACGATTCTCCACTCCCGGAATTAGGTAGGATTTACCACGTGGAGTCCGACAACTTTATGACAATATCCGAGGTTTCAACATGTTTAGGTGAGTGTAGGTGGTAAGTGATAGTGCGGGGATGGCTCATCAATGTCTCATCATCTGGGTGATTTGATACATCCTGGATGGGCGCTTGTGCGAGACATATATCCCTTGTTCATTCTCCAAAACTTTGGTTATTTCGAAGGAATGATGCATGTCGTCATTGACATCCGCATCGAGGTCCATCGCATTCATCATCTTATCTTCACCATACTCATCATTACGTTCTCCATCTACACTGTCTTCATCATCTCCATTTAGTCGATGTCAGATGCCCCGGACCCTTCACTAAACCTGTGTGTGAAGCGTGTTAGTAATGGTATGAACAAATAAATCTTCGCTAGCTACTGATTAGTTTCAATTGTGCGGCACGAACAACTTTAATGCCGATTCAATTTTCACTCAATGGTTGTTGTGTTTACTAGATCAAACATTTCGCGCACACTACCCTCATCCATGCATGGAAGGTTGGAACCTGTGCCATTCTGAAGGATATATAATAATTAATTTGAACCTTCGTTTGTCGATGGTTGTCTTTAGTATCATGTCGATTCTTGAAAGCGTCCATTCAATCAATTATCTTCAGCGTAATACAAGTTTAAGCTCCTCATATTCGACATGCATTTTGAGTCCTCACTATTTGTCCATTACAGTAACATATCGGTGTTGACTGAAACAAACATATTTGACTTTGGCATATGGTGTCACATGAATTAAATAATATGAGAGGTCATTAACTTTGATATCAAATCAACTTTATCATAAAAAGCCAATTAGAGTAGCCATTTCAATCATTTATAACCACGATTAAAATGATTTATAATTTAATATAGTGTTGATTTATTTTACCAACTAAAGGCATGAATTAGTCGTTAATTTGCAAGCCATCTTAATGAGTGTGGCTTTGTGGCCCATGGAGCAAATATAATGCCAATGAAGCGATAATTCGGTAGCAAAACATTGTGTGGTATCCTCTCCAGTCTCTACATCTTTGCCTCTTGTACTTCAAAACCATACTTGTTTGGGTAAGCAATGTCTTCTTCTTTTTTCTTTAGAGGTGGTGGTAGGGGTTGTATTGGGTTGAGTCGCGTTGTAACTTTGAAAACTAACAAAGAAGAAGAAGCCGGTGGTCATTTTCTTGCAATGACACAGTGAGATATTATTACACGTGTGTTAGTTTATTGGGATCGGATCGGATCGGATGAGGATATATCCCCGAAAGGTGGCTTATGGAATGGATTATTATGATTTTAAATGAAAGAGCTTTGATGTTATGAGAATCCCTACGATAATGAGGAAATATAACATCCATCAAAGTCGGAGAAACAAATCATTTCTTATTGTCCATTGTTGATTACTCAATTAAAGAAAAGTAGGTTACAAATGCACCATACAATAAACTTTAAATAAAGGAAAACTTGAAAAAAAAGCAAAATCTTTGGTTGCTGACTTTTTACAACTTAAAAATAGTACTTCCTCACACGATCATCGTTAAAATGTTTGGATTTGAGGCATATTGTAAATTATAAGTAACCTTTGTGATAAGCTTCTTCGGTTATACTAAACTCCAGGCGTCCTCTTTCTTTGGCGAATATTGTTATTTTCCCAAATTTCCTCACAATTTATTTGCCTTTATTAATGAATAAGTACACAATTTTATCTCATTTTCTTTTCTTTTCCTATTTTCTATAGGTAACCAAGCAAAAACACTTTGATATTACCATCAAGTTCATATAGCAAGGTAAATTAAAACCAACATAACAAATTTATCAACTAAGCAATTATTTTGAAAGTCTGATGAACGCTCTGGTGAAGGCTCAATACTGCGAGGTGGCGGCGAAGTTGCCCGAACACGAAAACACAAATAACCACCTTTATTTTATATCATTTTTTATTTGAAGTCTATGTAGTAGAGATAACACATAAAAGCACAAAGGAAGAATTTTTCTTTTGTTTCACTTTAGGTGTTCAGAGGTTTCAATTCTGGGGATTCTCACGAAGGTAAAAATTTAATATTCATTATGCAATCATTCAAACAAAGCCTAACTCGAATTGTGATTTTACAAAGGAATTATTTCCCAGACCAAACTTAAAACAAACTCTGTTCCATCGTTTCATCAAAATTCGATGAATTAGTGATTAAAGGGAGACCCACAACCAATAAATCATGAATCATACCAAAGGAGATATCAGTACTGCGCTTGTAATTACTATCACACGACACTACAAGGATCGACTATTCTATTTTCCTTTTGGAATATAATTCCAATTACGCTTAAAGATAAGCTCATGTCGAATACCATAAACAACACCATCTTCACATTTCTTGTAATCATTCTAAGTTTCATTCCATTTTTTAGTTTCTTTCTTTACCAAGGGCTCTAAAGTGACTATTCAAAGTTCGGTTTTTCTCCCGCTCACTCCTATTTTGCGATCAAGAGCAGTTCCCAAACATTTCCCACCCGTATAATAGACCTATTTTTCCCGAGGCCAAATACCCATTTTTACCAAAAAATAAGAATCGAAAGCAGGGAAAACCGCGTACCCAGCCTGGGGACCATGAGGGAGCAGGGGGACCACCAAGCTTCGGGAGGATCTGAGCACCTGGAGGAGCAGAGGAGGAGAAGAGAATTAGCGCCGGGGACGGAGTAGCGGCAGGATCGTCGGAGCGGCAAGAGGAGTGGGAGAAGGCAAGACGAAGGGGGAAAATGAAAAAGCCCCAGCCCATTGTGTTTAACCTAAGTACCAGCCGCCGCTCAACGGCACGACTTTGAATTAGCCAATTGTACGGCGTTGAGAACGACGGCATGCTTGAATAAGTTCAAATGTCGGGCGCTAGAATCCACAGCAATTGAACTAACTCCAAATGTCGGGCGTTTCTCGACGACGGCAATTAATTAACTGGGGCGTTTCATTGCTTCGACGGTTTCCGCCGTCAATCAAACTCCGTCGCTTTCACAATGCCTGTGATATGTATAATTTGGGAAATTTTTTTGTTGAAACTGTAATTTTATTATTATTTTTTTATTTGCCGTATTTCCGTACAAAACTCTTGTTTATTGACATTGTAACTCATATAAAAGCTGAGTCTTGGAGTGAGTTAGGTTAGGTCGTAAACTGTACCCAGCAGTTTAATAATAGCCTACTCACAAAAGCACTTATTTTTTTTATTTTATTTTTACTTTTGACAACTAACACTTTAGTTACATTGTAGTAAACCATATCCACTAGGACTCAAACCTGGGACTTCTTCCATCTTTTTTCTCATATGGAAGGAGGAAAATGGAAAGATCTAAGCACAGACGTTTTGGTGGATATCTTTTTAATAGAGTTGGGATGGAGAAGTCACCTTTGATGTCTTTTGTATGCAAGTCTTGTTATAAAGCTACTCTTGAACCTCAATGCTGGGAGCATCTTATTTTTCCTTCATACATCAACCCTCATGATATATGGGAGAACTCATTGTTCGTTTTGAAGAGACGAGCGATAAAGTATCATAAAAAAATTTCTACTGCATTAGTGAAGTTCGTAGCTAACCGTAGCTGTGGAAATGCCCCCCTATCTTCACCGAGGAAGAACTGGATTATGTTACAAACGAGTAAGGCATCTCTACTTCTACATTATTACTATGAAAAAGAAAATTCATCCTTTTGACTGTAACTTCTAGTTCTATATACCAATGCTTCCAAATCTTACAATTCTCCAAAATTCCAATAACAGTCCTCGCATAAATTTCATTCTGATATGTAGGTATCCCAGATTTTAAGTATTTTGACGTGGGGCAAACGATTTATCAATCAACTCTATGATTCCAAATTTATCAGCAAGTTGAAAATTTTGGAAATTTCTAAAAATAGGTCAATGTTACTTGAACGAAATCCTACCACAGATCGGTCTTCATTGCCACAACTTCATATTGCTATCAGCTCCTTATAACAACATTGGGAGAGACGATGTTTCGGCATTGGTTGACTCACATCTAGAACTTATGTACTTGGATCTACATGGAGGAGTCTTAGAAAATGAATATCTTGTGAAGATATTGAAGGGTTGCAAACAACTTGTTCATTTAGACGTCAGGAATTGCAAGGGATTCGATGATGATGATGACGAGATATTAGAGCTTGCGAGGGTTTCTTCACATATTCGATGATGATGCTGATATACCTCATAACGAGTATTTAGATTTGGAATTTGATTAGTGATTTTGGGATATATGAATACAGTTGGTTTTTGGTGAGCTTGTTAATAAGCAAGAGCTGCTGCAAGAAACTAGCTTTTGCATGTGCCTCTTTATCTAATATAAGAGGAATTATCAGCCACTTTGAAGATTATACAACCTATAATTTTGTTTTACTTTAGCTTCTATTTTGCAATCTTCTTCCAAAATATTTTATATTTTACTTTCTATTCTATTGTCAATTTCATTTTTTGTCTTCTCGATCAAGCATGCATGAGGAATGTCTCATCGAGCTTATCCTTGTTAAAATTATGAAACTCAATTGATAACAAGAATAATAAGAGAAAACTGAAATTCTTATTGGAATGAATAATCCTTATCAAAATTACATAATAAAGGTCTTTATATAGACTTACTAGAAAAATCATAATAGAAAAAACTCTAAAGTCCTAAAGAATAATAAACCTACCAAAATAGAAAAATAATCCTACAAATAATATGAATATATTATGTTCTATAATATAATATAATTTAACATTTCCCTTCAAACTCACGATGTGGCAACTATAAGCACCAAGAGTTTGCTAACTAGAAAACAAAACCAGAAAACATAATGCCAATTGATACCAAATTGCAGAGAAAGAAACAATTTCAAAAGAAATCGAAAGAGAAACAATTGCAAAGAGAGAAAGCAATATAAATCGGAAGATCGACAACAAGAGAAACAATTTCAAAAGAAATCGAAAGTGAAATAATTGCAGAGAGAGAAAGTAGCATAAATCAGAAGATCGTCAAAAAGAGAAACAATTTCAAAAGAAATTGGAAGAGAACAATTGTAGAGATAGAAAGAAACATAAATCGAAAGATAGTCGGAGACAAACAATTTCAAAAGAAATCGGAAGAGAAACAATTGCAGAGAGAGAAAGCAGCAAAGATCGGAAGATCGTCAAAGAGATGAACAATTTCAAAATAAATTGGAAGAGAAACAATTGCAGAGAGAGAAAACAATAGAAATTGAAAGATTGTCAGAGAGAGAAACAATTTCAAAAGAAATCAGTAGAGAAACAATTGCAGAGAGAGAAAGCGGTAGAAATCAGAAGATCGTCAGAGAAAAAAAATTCAAAAGAAATCGAAAGAGAATCAATTGTAGAGAAAGAAAGCAACAGAAATCGGAAGATCATTAGAGATAAACAATTTCAAAAGTACTCAAGTTTGAAAAGAAAAAACAAAGGAAACAAGAAAATGAAAAACCAGATTAGGTCAGTAGTTTGGTGGATTCCCCATTCAACAACTTTCTTCAAAAAACTTTCATCTTCAAGAATCATCTACAAATGTGAAAGCCCTAACTCGTGAGCCACAACCAGACTTATTCTCTTCATCACCGACTTAAACTCCTCCAACTCCAACAACCCATCCAAATCGCGATGAAACTACAAGAACATAAAGAAATAGACAACATAAACTTCATCTTCAGTCCGTCTTTCACATCAATCCCAAAGCTCAGATCTTTAAACCCTATGACACTGCAGTTCTTTCATCATCTCAAAGTATGAAAGCCTGCCATCTTAGTCTTCGTCAAAGGCGGCAAACGTTTATTCACCCAACTATTGAATGATTCTTCATTTTTTACAAAGCCAACAATGGTGGCGCAATTTAGAATCTCTACACTCATGATAGAAAATCTTCTTCTAATTCTTAGGACCTCTCGCATGGCTCTGATACCATGTTAAAATTAAGAAACCCAATTGATAACAAAAATACTAAGAGAAAACTAGAATTCTTATAGGAATGAATAATCCTTATCAAAATTACATAATAAAGGTCTTTATATAGACTCACAAGAAAAATCCTAATAGGAAACAAACTCTAAAATGCTAAGAAATAAGAATTCTACTTAAAACTGAAAAAGAATCCTGGCTAAAATAATATGATTATATTATGTTCTATAATATAAGTAATTTAATAATCCTCAATATATAGAGAGAGAGATTTGAAAACTACATGAAATTTGATACTAAGTTATTGTAAAATCTTATATCAATTCTGTATCCGACTTTGATTATTTCACTTGAAGTTAATCGGGTATAATGTAAGTGGGTGCAACATTTTATAAAGATTCGATTACACTATAAGTCTATAATATACCCAAATTGCTTGATTAACTAAGTTTTCTTGAGATGTCAAAGCTTTAAGCTCAACTCGCTCAATTGAATTGCTTGACTAGCTTGAAACATATTTTGTAACATAGGCTTTTAAGCATTATTATTGATATTTTAAATATGAAAGTTTTTTACTTTCTCGTATTCTTAAAAATTAATTTTTCATTAAAAAAACCTTTAATGGTAATTTATTCCCAAACCACTGATTAAACTGTTGCATCCAAACTTAAATAGTAGATTATTGATCATTTGCTTAAGCATTAAAGATCAAAGAAGATATATTCTTAATAGAGTACCAACTAAAGCAACTGCAAATAAAACCCCTTACGAACTTTGACTCCGGCAAGAAGCCTAGCTGCCTAAAAGCACTTACACATTTGGGGATGTCCAGCAAAGGCCTTACAGGCCACATGAAAAGAAATTGATTCAAGAACGGTTAGCGGTTATTTTATTGGATAATTCGAAAGATACAGGGGTTACAAATTCTATGTGATCCTACTACTAAATCAATTTTTGTGACGGAAATGCTCCTGCTCTTTCGAGGATGCTGAGTTTGACGGGGGAGATAAGGATAGGGATTTGCTTTCTTGAAGAGGAATATGCTGATATTCCCACAAATTGTCATTGGCATTGATTAAATTCCTATACTCTGACATTGTTCAAGAAGTGTGATCCAAATCAAAACAATATCCAAGAACCTCCCGTTCCAGAAGAACAAACTCTACCTCCTCTAGAACCTACGCCATTAAGGAGATCCACTAGAGAAAGGAGAAGTGCATTGCAAGATGATTACATTGTATTTCTTCAAGAACATGAGTTTGACATTGGTGCTGTGGAAGATGATCCAATAACTTCCGCCAAGCCCTACAAAGTTCTAAATCTCAAGAGTGCATCACGGCGCTTAATGAAGAGATCAAGTCCATGAAGGACAATGATTGGGATCTTATCCCATCGGTCGAAGGTGTGGAAACCCATTGGTTACAAATGGATATTTAAAACCAAGAGGGATTCAAAAGGTGCTGAGAGATACAGCTCGCTTTTGTCGCTAAAGGTTATACACAAAGGAAGGCATCGATTATAAAGAGACTTTCTCCTAAGCTTACAGAGGCGACTCTTTTTAGTGACAATAATGGCACTTGTGGCGACTTGTCCCTTCAAAACACATATTAGTGACATTGATGAAATAATCTATATGGTGCAACCAGAAAATTTTGTGTCGAGAGATACAAAGAGGATGGTTTGCAAGTTAAAGAAATCTATCTATGGGCTTAAGCAAGCTTCTCGTCAATGGTATTAAAAAGGTTTACTCAGTTATCATTTGCCTGGTTTTGAGATGAATATGGTTGAAGACTCAGATATACCATAAGTTCGTTGGGAGTAAGCATATTGTACTGATGTTTTATATAAGATGACATATTGCTTGCCACCAACGATATAGACATGTTGCATGAAACCAAGAGATTTCTATCAAAGAAATTTGAGATGAAAGATCTTGGCGATGGTTCTTTTGTGTTAGGTATACAGATACACCAGGATCGATCTTGGGGAATACTTGGTTTATAACAAAAGAGCTATATTGAGAAAATTCTTAAAAGGTTTGACATGCATGATTGCAAACCATGTGACACCCTTATGGCTAAGGGAGACAAATTTAGTCTCAGTCAATGCCCCAAGAATAATTTTGAGATTCAGGAGATGCAACAGATTCCTTATGCGTCAGCAATAGGAAGTCTGATGTATGCTCAAGTATGTACGCGTCCGGATATTGCGTACATTGTTGGCATGTTGGGCATATATTCACCCGGGAAAGGATCATCGATAGCACTGCTGTCATGAGGTACTTACAGAGCACAAAAGACTACATGCTCACTTATCAAAGTTAGATCGCTTAGAGATCATCGATATTCGACCGGGATTTCTTTACCGATGTCAAGATAGCATGAAATCTACTCGTGCTATATCTACTACTTGCCGGGAGGTGCTATATCTTAGAAGAGTGTTAAACAAGCCTATTGTAGCGTCTTCCACCATGGCAATGAAGTTTGTAGCTTGTTATGCGAGGAATCAAATCATAACATGGTCAAAGAAATTTTGTCACGGGCCGCTTATTATGGATGGCAATGAAAGACCGCTTAAGTTATTTTGTGACAAATCAGCAAGAGATTATATTCCAACAACAATAGGAGTTCGACGAAGTCAAAATTTATAGACATCAAATTCCTAGCTGTCAAAGAAAGGGTTCAGAGTGGACTTATATCTATGGGGAAAGACATTGGGACAACCCAGCGATTGCAGATCCACCGACTAAGGGATTACCACCCAAGGTCTTTCATGAGCACACTGGTCATATGGGTGTGGTTTCTCTTCAGGATGTGTCGTTTTAGTGGGAGCTTGCATTTTAGATGCTTTTGTGATACTTTTGTTATGGATATTGTGGATTTTAAGGTTATTTACTCAGTAGTATTTAGTTTTCTATATCCAATTTGATTTTGTGCTTTTGTTTGATCTTTCACTAAGGTTTAAGGAGGACCGCTTGGAAATAGGCATGTTGAGATCACATTACATGAAATTTCCACATGCTACACATCCACACTTGATCTTTGTCATTAGTCAGCATTGATGAGGTGATCATTGATGGGTCTGAGGTACGAAATATGTAACGACGACGCTTTGGTTCTATATTGGGTAGTGGTTAATGGACAAGATTGTTAATGTATATAAAGTTTTGATAACAAAACTCATGAGTCATAAAGCAGTGTAATTCACGTTTATAAAGTTACATATAGTAATTCTATGTGGGAGATTGTTGAGTAAAATATGGGATGATATATTAAATAAATGAATTATAGGCTATCAAATAAAGTTAGGCTAATTAAAGTGATTAATTTAAGTTTTGGGGCCTTAATTAATATATTATAAAGTGTGGACATCAATGTGTAGAGACAAGCGTAATTTCTATTTTTATGATGGGTTAAAATAGAAATTATGAACAATTGTGATTGTTCATATACAGACACAATTGGTTATAAATAGTGGTCATGATCCCCATATCACAACATATTTTTCTTTCATCTGATTCCTATTGTCAGAGATAAATATTAGACAGAAAACTTGTGTAGATCTGGAAGATCATAAAGCCTCAAACTCGATTCGGGACCGAAGATCATAAAGTTTCCGTACCTTAGATTCAAATATCTCAATATTTTGTTATGGATTCAGGTACGCTTCCGCAAATCCTGTATTTTGATTCTTGATGATTTAATACGAATGTTTTATTTCATGTTAGATTGTTTCACATGTAATTTTTTTAAATCTCTCAATGATACTACAGCGCTGCAAAGAACTTGTGAAGTTAGACGTGAGGGACTGCTGTCTATTTGATGAGAGTGATGGCGTGATATTGGAGCTTGCTTCACATATTCCTTCATTCAGTTGCCAAGGATCATCCGATATAGACAACAGTGAGGACAGAGAAGTCCACATTGGTTTATGCCAATGCGATGCAGGCCTTATGTATTGGAATCAGGACGTTCCAAGGATCATCCGATATAGACAACAGTGAGGACAGAGAAGTCCACATTGGTTTATGCCAATGCGATGCAGGCCTTATGTATTGGAATCAGGACGTTCCATTTAATTGGAATTTTATGAATAGAGAATGAGACATATATATATATATATATATATATTACCTTTCTATCTTTGAATTATTTGTAAGTTCATGATAAAAGAGTAATAATAATGAAAAAGATGGTCCACACTTTACCTTTACTTCTCTCTAGCTCATCACTACCTATTGTATTTTCTTTAATTTCTCAAAATTTTCGAACATCATGGAGTGAAATATGTAAATTATTGTGAGAATGCCAAGAGGAAGGGTGAGTTTTAGGTTTTGTTTCGTATGAAAAACGATTTTCTCATTTCTCAAAATTGATATGTGAGACAAGCATCAATCCACCAATCCGGTTATCTTTGGAAGACAGCAACTTCAGAAAATGAAAATTGATGTAGAACAGTTGTGATCTATGTGAATGATTTCTTGAAAATACTTCAAAAGTTTTGTCAGTTTGTTCCATGACCAATTGCTTTAGATTCTTATGAACTGAACAGTGTTTTGTAGTGTCCCAAATTAAAGATTTTGGACGTGAGTTCATAAAATGTATTTATTAACGCTATTATTCAAAAATTTATAAGCAAGTGGAAAATTTTGGCAATGCTTACCATAGATCCAATTTCTCTGCAACAACTTAATTTGGTTGTCAGCTCCATATAACTACTTTGGGAAAGATGAAGCATTGGCCTTGGTGGCTTCATCGAGTACTTGGATCTACATGGAGGAGACTTTGAGAAGGAAGCTCTTGTGATGATAGTACAGGGCTGCAAACAACTTGCTAATTTGGATGTCATAAGTGTTTCGACTACTTGGTGCTTCAAGAGAGGGTTAAGAGTAATAGCTATCTAGAGTGTGAGACGTCCGGTTTCTCTAGTTGTGGGTATCATAGTAGGCAATGATATGATTCCACAAAAATTTGTGGGTGATACCTAAATCCAAGAGTTCTCACTTATCGTATGGTCTTTGCTGACTTTCCTATTAGGCTTCGGTACCTATCATGGAAGACGAGCTTCACATATTCGTGCATTCATGTGTGAAGGGTCGATCGTGGTACCTAAGATAGAACCTAATTATTCGCAAGACCGAATGCTTGATCATGAGTTATTCTGGGATAAAATTAATCATGATGATTGTGTTTATGATTTAAAATTCACATTATATGATATATTTGAGGATATCCGAGTACAGTTGGGGTCCGGTGGGCTTATTAATAAGCAAGATCTGATCAGAATAACAAAACTCCCCTGTGTGCCTCTTTATGTAATGTAAACGAATTATCAGCTACTCTGAAAATTTTATTAATTTGATTTTTTACCCTATTGGTAATTCACCAATTTGTTTGTTTGGCATCCGGATCAATCATGCATGAAATTTCGACACTCTGCAATCAATTTGATCAAACTTTGATTATTTCACTTGTAATTAATCGATGTTATATAATGGAGTCGATCCAACATTTGCAGAGAAAGTAACGAGGTTCCCACTTCACAAGTCTATCTTTAAAAGCTATTATTTAAAATTCCTTGACCATGATTTTAGAGCCACATTATTTCGTGGCAAACATGAAGATATCAAACAAGGATTATGTGTCAAACATACTTCACTATTGGAAGTGGTTTGAGAAACTTAAATACTAATTTTCGTAGTATTTTATTTCGAATGAGCTTGGAATTTAGTTTGAATGAATTGAATCTCTGCTTTGAGTAGCTTACTTTTAGCGAATGATCGTACTACAATTGAGAGGTTTTTTTTAAAAAAAAACTGCAACATTATAACCCTTCTTTTCTTTTATTAGTGTATTGTTAAGTGTTTATGTGTCTTATGGATGTGAATGATTACATTAATGATTCAATCTATGCTTGAGTTAATAACATTTATACTCCATCAATTTATTAATTTATTTTTATTTTTATCCTGAATTCATGAATTTAACTAGATCTAATTATGCTTATACCTTGTTGTTCTAGTTATTCTTACAACCAACACATGGATTGGAGACAAAAAAAGTATTTATTAGTACAGATTCTAGATTTTTAGAAGAAGATTATATGACAAGTGATGTTTACTGTATGAATTCTAGATCACAAGTATTACTTTTCTTAGGCACATAGATTTGTGGTTTGTATTTGTTTATGCTTTAGTTACATAGATTAAGTAATCTTGAATAGTTTTGTTGGTCCTTTGTTGATTCAACACCTAAAATGAATTTTTGAAATCATTCTTATAGCCCATCCTCCTCAAGATTCGAAGAGCAAAAGTTCCACTACAAACAAGGTTTTACCTAGCAAAATCTCCAAATAAAAATACTTGGATCGTAGTTCTAAGAGACCCTTACAACAAAATTTTAGACAGTTTTAAACTTTTGATTTTGAATTATTTTTGTAAAGCACCCTCAAGGAATATCTTACTTTGAACTCCCTAAAAGATCCTCGTTTGGTAGTCATAACAAAATTTATAAATTGATTTAGAAAGGATAAAGTTCATAATTTTAACTCATCATGTATAGCTCATGTGATAGAGCGTTCAACGTTTCAAAAGGTAAGGACATAGGGAAAGGCAAGTCCCAGGTTCGAGTCCTAGTTAGAACAATTTACTATATTATAACTAAAATATTTAGATTTAAAATAAAATGTTTCTAATTGGACAGTGTGCTTCTTATGAGAGTGAATTTTTGAGTTTGTATAGGCTTCCTTTTGATTTCCTCAATCTCATTTAGGTCTAAGCTTCTTTTCAACATAACCCTTTGTAGTTCAAAGTTGAGCTTCTTGATTACCCACCAAGCTTTATATTCCAACTCTATTGGTAGGTGACATACATTTCCATAAACGAATATGTAAGGAGATGTCCTTAGTATTTTCTTAAATGTTGTTTTATCGGCCCAAAGCACATGACTTAATTTTAGCACCCAATCCTTCTTGTTGGCACTCGCTGCCTTAATGAGGAAGTTCTTGATTTCCCGTTGACTGGCTCCATCTGATCATTGGTTTAAGGATGATACAGGGTGACTACCTTGTGTTTACACCCGCCTCAGGTTTAGCGCACCATATTTAGTAAGGAGGACGATGAAGATTTTTATTGAAAAAATGCGTGCCTTCAACACTTCCTATTGCGTTAGGGATTACAAATCTAGAGAAAATATTTTCCTTGTGGGATCCTTTTTTTTAATATAGGCAAAGAGTAAGAATATATTATATAGCAAAAATTAGCCAAAAGGTAGCCCAAATGTATACAGGGGGCTTACAAGGGGAGCCAAGAAGGCCTAATCAAAAAAGATTTCCTATACATGCCATGACTTCCACCCATTTGGAGAAATTTTCATCGTGAACCATGGTTATGCTTATGTCTATGACATTAGTAGTAATGTTTCCTAAAATATATTTATTCTTTTTGGATTACAAAAAAAAAGAAAAAAATGAAACTTAGTCAGATTGAGAATATTCCCTTTTTTTTGTAATTTGAAGAGTTAAGTTCATCTTAAAGAAATTAGCATATTTTGCAGTTTGTAATAATACTTTAAAATGAACTAACATGTTTTTCGCATTTTGTATATTTTCCTACCCAAGATTGCCAAGTATCTAAAAAGAAGACAGGGGACTTTAATAAGATGGAAATGGACAAGATCGATCTTGTGATGACTATCCATGCAAGAGAAGTTAGGGGAATATATTTTCTTATATAATGTAGCGTCAGAACTTGATTCCGAGTACATCTTGAAAACCATTATGAAGCATTACATAGGGGAAAAGGAAAACTCAAACTTGTTGGTATATGAACAGTTTGATACCACGTTTGAAGAATGGTTGAAGGACAATGAATTCTTCGAGGTAGTGATGTACTCATAGGCATCCATTAATTTGCTGAGAATAAGAAAGGCGTTATTGAAGGGAGATTTCGTGAACATTTAGCATTAAGAGTTTCGTCTTCATGAAGGGGAGAGTTAAACTTATGAACGTGAGAGCTACTTGTGGTGGAGGTATTAAGGGTGGTGAGGGTCATCGCTTTTAAATCAATGACAGAAAATGATTTGAAATCGAAATCAGATATCTTAAATTATTCATTAGCTTGAAAGCAACACCAAGCTCAAAAGGTCTTATTAATTAAAATTGCGTTTTAGATGACCCTAATATTTTCTTTAGGTGTAGGGAGAAAAGAAATAGTGTTCTTGACACCACCCAGTTTTTGGGACATAGGGGTAGTTGTCGCACTTTGGCATGTGCTCTGTCATGTTGGGAAATATAAAAGCATTCGGTGTAGTAACTTCTTGACTAAGATAAATTGATTATCCGTCCCAAGCTAGATTATAAATATGGAGAACGAGGGTCAACCTTTATCTTAACTTCATCAAGGCGAGGGTTAACACGTTTCTCCAAATTTATAATCCACTTTGGGGTGGGTAATCGATTTATCTCAGTCAAAAAGTTAAATGCTGAATGCTTTTATATTCTAGCATAGTTTTAGCATGTATCAAGTACAACAACTTACCTCAAGGTCCAAAAAAAATTAGGTGGCTGTCAATATTTGATAATCTTTTTCTCCTGCATACAAGGAAATTATTAGAGTCATCTTAAACATAAATTATAATAAAAAATCGTAGTTAACCAATTTTTATTTTATAACCTTACCTTTGAGCTTTGGTGTTACCTTTCAAAAAGTTTGTGAGTTGTTTAAGATGATCTGGTTTCGACTTTTCCATGAAGATATATTTTATCATTGATTTAAAAGCACTATTGTCATTTCCACCACTCGCTTACCTCCACCACCACCAACAAAAGACCTTCCACCACTAGTAGCTCTCATTTTCACTAGTTTAGCTCTCCCTTTCCTTATTATGTCAACACTCTTAATGCAAAATGTTTCACGGTATCTCTCTTCAACGTCTTTCTCATTCTCAGCAAGGAATCCAAGTTGTCTTTTTTGTTGAACACTCAATCTCATATCTCAATCTTGATTTTCCCTTGTCCTGAATCCGTGTTGATCATGTTGCAATGTCAACTAAGATTAGAGATATTGTCATCATTCCGGTTGTGTCAAATATTTTTGTTTTTTCTGAATTTCCATTTGTAATTTCATATGAAATACCATGTAACATATAAAGTTCATTTACTGGGTTTGAATATATATGGGTTATGCCCATAAACCATGGATATAAAATTTATAGTCGGTGATAAAATTATTGATATTTTTGTTTCGTAGTTGGTGAAAGGAATTTGTGAGTTAAGCCATCTAGTAATTTGAAGGCTTTCTTTTGTACATCTTTGAATCAAAGCTTGAAGTTTTCATTCTATGTGTGATTAGGTAATAATTTTATGAAAAAGTAGCTATTATGATCAATGTCACAATAAAGAAATACAAAATAAATGAAAAAATACAAGATTTACGTGGAAACTCTTACGGGAAAAAACCACTGGTAGAAAAGAAAGGTTCACTATCAATTTGAGAGATATTACAATATATAATAAACTCTAATGTGTTTATATAACAAAAATACTCGAGCAGAAAGGTCCATACCTCGAGGGTAAACCCATGCACCCTTAACAAATCAGTCCCTTTCTTATCATAACAGATCCTTAATTTTTTTTCTCAACTTTTTCTTTACATAAAAGTCGTATTGTGGGTCTTCGGGTTGGACATAAACCTAAAACCAAATTTGGGTCACAAATCGACAATAGCAATAAAATGAGATCATGATATCTTCCTTTTCCTATGCCCTATTTAGAGACACCCAAATAAGCATATATGTGCTTAAAATGTAACCCAAAGTATTTAAGGTTTCAAAGTTATAGCTGCAGGATACTGGTGGTAGGCTTTAATTTGGGTAATAGTATTTGATCATTAACTATTTACTGGTGGGATAAGGCCTAAAAATATCTCTGACTTTTGGTCGTATGCATCCGGGACCCATTAGAACTCGAACCTGACCTCTTCCTTTCTATGTCTTACCTTTTTTTTTTACACTGAGCTAGGCATGATAGGCTAATATTTTGTTTCTTGACAATTTTTAAAAAGTACAATATATATAAAAAGATATATTAATGAATAGGTTTATTACCATATATCACCAAAAACTTGAGGAAAGTAGAAAATAAAATAATAATAATTTAAAGTAATAAAATTTATATTAAAAAAAAATTAAAAGAGATATACTCTTTTATCTGGATGTCCAACTTTTTCAAATTTTGAACGTTCTATCAACTAAGTTAGATATGTGGACAATAATTTTGAAAAATAGTTTTTTATTTTTAAAAATAAAAACTATTCTTTGCTTATTGGATGAAACAAATTCTTAATATTAACAAAGAATAAAATTCTTTCGGTCTGCTAAAATTTTTTGTCATAACTCTTAATTTAAAAACGATTTTCAGATCAAATCATTATTTGCAGTTAATTAAAATTGCTTTGTGTAAAAAATAAGAACAATTCATAAGCATAAAACCTTAATCTTCGTTTAGAACCTAGAAAATACTAAGTAAATAAAATAGTAAGAAATAAATATAAAAAGTAGAAGGAAAGATAATTTGGAGGGAAATAAAAAATAAGCTTAAACTTAATAAATTAATTTTATTTTTTTTATTCAAACTCATTTTATCTCTCGTTTTTCTATTATATAAGATTCAAGAAATTTTAAAATATATAAATTTTGAGAAATTTTATTATATTTGTTTTTTTTTTTATGTCCTTGACCATGAAACTAAACATAAGAAATAAATTTTTAGTATTTTTTTCCTTTCCCCTCGTTATTTTTTCGGGTTTCAAAATAAGCCTTAAAATCTTCTCAAGAGACAAAAACTTATTTTGATTGAATCAACCAACTATCTCATTCTTATACATGCTATCCTAAAATATGGTTTAGGCAACTTCATTACAATAAGCTTATTATATCCAATTGACACATGCAATAATTTCCATTGCCTTTTCATGCTTTTCGAATTTTACCATGGAAAAAGAGGGATATATCCAATTGATATATATAGTATATATATATATATATATATATATATATATATATATATATATATATATATATATATATATATTCTTAGCAATTGATGAATACACATTCGAAAGTGATAATTATAATAGAATTAAGCACATCTAAATCACAATTTACCCACATTTGGCAAAAGAACAGGTACTTCTAATTTCTTCTATGTTTCCGTGCTTGTGCGTGTGTCTTTCGTGTTTGAAACACAGAGGCACAAGGATGTTTGCCCTGAAGCCAATATGAAGCAATGTGGATGTGGGAAGCAGCACTACTCAAGTCTCTGAACTCCAAGAAAAGCAAGGAAAGCACCATGATTATCTTAGGTACCTAAGACAACTTGTGTAGTTCTACCTAAGACAACCATGAAAAAATTGGCAAGAACATTGTACCTATAACTTAAAGTTCACCTACATAAATTTGTCGAAAATTGGCAACATATTGTACCTGGCATTATCAACTTTAAGTTCTACCTAAGTATTAAACTCTGCTGTGTAACTCATCAGAGAGAAATCAGGATTATATAATAACTTTAAAGTTCTAACTAACTCCGCATGGAACTTACGATTTGTCCAAGAATTCGATTCGTATCACAGGGCACTCACAACGAACCAAAATGGGAAAATCACATCGAGGTGGCTATAAAAGGAGGAGGACACAAGTATAGGCGCTCGGACTTCTGTGGTTTAGGTTTTGATAGAATAAGAGAGTTTCTTTTCTCCATTTTGAGTGGTACCTTGTAGATCCGCATTTTCGTATTTCAATTCTTTAGAAGTTTTAGATTCAAGAGTTTGTAATCTTTTCAGCGATAAATATTCATTCTACTTTAAATCTTAGCATTCCATATTCTTCATTCTCACAGCGTTAATCTCGATTTCTTCAAGGCACTGCTTTTTATGATTAATTGTTCCTCAACTTTAATTGTTCATATAAATTTTATGGAGTTCTAAACTCGACCGCCGGGATCCTACTGTAAACCTCACTCCCCGATCGCAGTTCCTCAATCTCTCGATCTTCAATGATCAGGCAGATATTAATCACTTGTGCATAAAGTTGTAACCTAGTTAAGATATACTTCTGACAACTCGTGTTAACGAGATATCCTCTAAGACACGTTGTGCTTGATCATGAACACAAGCTGCTGGTCCTGGGGATATTGAGAACAAGTGTTAGGTATTATTCGATCATCTTTATTTTCCAAAGAGCACTTAAAGATAATCCTCCATCAAAGACCATTTATCAATGGTTCCTAGATGAGTTTATAAAATAAGAGGTTGGACTTTACCCGATCGAAGTGAGAGTGGGACCCTAAAAAAATCCCAAAGATTTGTCTTTCCATTTTAAAAACATTCAAACCAATCAACCATTCGGGCCACCAACACAACATTACAATTTCAGCTAAGTCATACTTTTAGTGGAGAATAGCTCCTATTGATCGCCTAAATCACTAATTTGATGACCTCGTGGATTCCCACAAGATTATAATGTTAGACGACCATAATTCCTACGCCGGGGAATAGAATTAGCATACTAATCGTGACAAAGCATTCGCAGCCGCTGTCGGAGTGGCGACTAACCGCTGATCCGAAGAGAGAAGTTAGAGGTAATTTGCAATTGCATTGCAAATCCGGTACGTTCTCCATTTATCTTTTTTATTTTGTTTGTTTTAGTTAGAAATCTCAAGTGTTTCTTTAATGCAGTAAGTGTAGTGCATGTCAATTGGGTTCGCAACGAGAGTCATCCACTAGTTAGAACTCGTATCCCTAAACCTCCCGAGAAATCCATTATAAGCCAAGTGTCTCAAGATAACATTTTACCTCAAATGGATAATCCTGAGAATCGAAGGACTCTCAGTGAGCCTCCACAACAGGGGCAATGCTACGCTCCCAATAAACCCAAAGGCTAGGAGGTGGAAATGTAATCTTCAAAGAAAATCGCATAGAGTTCCCCGCTCCTTTTCGCCCAATGTAGATTGAACCCTTCGAGAAATTCTACAACCTCAAAGGACCACAACCAATTCTTGTATTCGCCTTCCCGATGAGGGCCAATCACCCCGATGAAGTCGGAAATGATCCGCCTTCCTCTACTCCGTATACTAAGGGTTTGAATCGAGAACCCTTACTCATTCACGAGACTTTGAGGATGTCTCGCAGCAGCATTCCTCTCCACCGGTTCAATTTCCCACATAACTGCTTGGTCTTATTTCCTTTTCTTTAAAGGAGAAAGCCAAACTTAGTTCATTCCCTTGCACCAAATTCATCTTTACATGTTGGAAAACATGAATGAATTCCTCAATAAGTTTTTCCCTCCGCACGTACTCAATGCCCTCATGCGAGCAATCTTTGTAACTTTCTCTCGGTGCCGTGAACCCTTCGCAGCCGGTATGGGAAAGATATAAGGATCTCCTCCATGCTATCCCTCATCATGGGTTAGATGTTGGACAAATTTGTGCATACTTCCATCAAGGATTGTCTTTAAGTAATAAACAATACATCCAAATGATGTGTGCAGGAGAATTTTATGAAAAGAGTGCTAGGGAAGCAATCCAACTCTTTGACACTATAAAGGCAGAATGCTCCGAATCCTGGGGAGACTAACACCTCCATAGACACCGGCTAAAGTGCATAGCACATCACCGGGGCTTAATCCATCACTTAAGAGAAAAGATGAGTCAAGTAAAGCAAAAATTGCTAATTTAACAAAGGAACCGAGGCCATTGAGATGAAAAAGGTGCATGAGGTAACTAGCGTACCTCAAATACCCTCGACACCCACTGGACCCAGAGTGGAGGAGCCATGCATTATATGCGATGATCCTACGCACTCAACCATCAAGTGCCCAAACCTTCCTCAAGTAAAAGGTGCAATTCAAATAGAGCAGGCCAATGCCCTCAATTACCAAAGGAAACCTTTCAACTCCCCATATTCTGAAACATATAATCCTGGATGGGGTAAGCACCCTTAATTTCGCTGAGGAATGAAGGAGGGCCAAATAACTTGCCGAACAACCACAAGGTCCCTACACAAAACCATGGCTTACAAATCCCACTCCACCATTTCGTAATCAAGGCCCTCAAGGGTTCCCTCGTGAACCCTAATCGTTTCCAGCCATCGAGTCAAGGACTCCATCACTCACAACCATATCAACCCCCGCATAAGAGAAGTCTGGAAGATATAGTTACACAGTTCGTACAAACCCAACAAACCACAAACACAACACCAACCGCTTCCGACGATGTGGAAATCCCGTGACAACTGCTAACCTCGTCTATAGGTAACCTTCAACAAGAGAAAGGGAAACTTCCATCCCAACCCATCCAAAACCCACAAGGTCGAACAAGCAGGGAAGTTTAGGTTCAAGTGAGGGTACCTTGAGCATCAGAAGGTCGCCACTACCCTTCGGAAGTGTAAGGTAGTTGACAAAACTTATTCCAACCAAGGAACCATCACAAGAGTCGCTAGTGAATTGGTTAGAAGATGAAGAATCGACACACCTCGTCCCTGCACAAAGGAATATGATGATCACCTGGGAAGATAAGTCCACCCATCCTCACCCGCCCACATAGATTGAGAGCACCAAAGAAAGTGAATAACTATCTCGAGATTTATGAGCCGTTTCAAACAAGTCAAACCGAACATTCCCTTGTTAGATGCCATTAAACAAATCCCATCATATGCCAAATTTCAAGGATTTATGCACTGTAAAACGGAAACTAGGTGTCAACAAGGAGGCGTTTCATGATCGAACAATCTACTTCCCTACTCCGAACAACTTGCCTCCAAAAATACAAAGACCTGTGAAGTCCTACTATTTCTATAATAGTAGGAAATTCAAAGTTGGGGCATGCTTTAGTGGACTTAGGAGCGAGTGTTAATTTGCTGCCTTATTCAGTATACGTGGACCTAGGGTTAGGAGAATTAGAGTCGACCAATATCACCCTTCAATTAGCTGACCGTAGTGTAAAAATTCCTAGGGGAATAGTGAAGGATGTCTTGGTCCAAGTGGAAATTTTATTCCTCTGGCCGATTTTGTGGTGCTTGACACTCAACCCGTGGTGAACCAAGGAACCCGCTCCCGCAATTCGGGTCAACCATTCTTGGCAATCGGCTAATGCCATCATACACAGGTGAGGCCTAATGACACTTTCGTTTGGAAAACATGACTGCCAATCCTAATATTCAATGTACTCAAAGGAATGGGGGATGAAGAAGATATATTGGTGAAATTAACATGGTTGGATTCCGTGGTACAAAAAATACTTGATAATGTCTCACATGATGATCCTCTTAAGTCATGTTTGGTCACCGAAGTTGGGATGATAAGTGACCACGCTGGAGTCGAGTTTCTACACTCTATAATCGAAAGCATACAATGATGTATTGGAAGTTAATGGTAAGGCACCTAAATTTGAACCATTGCCACCAAATGAGGACAAGGCATTGCCTTTCCGAGGAGAGGCCACCCAAGCTTGAGCTAAAACCCTACCAACACACATCTCAAATATGCATTCTTAGGGGAGGAGGGACACTTTTCCAAAGAATCATATCTTCCTCCTTAGACATTACTCAAGAAACTCAACTTTTGAAATATTGTTCCACAGGATTGCTTTTTAAAGTCGACAATTGCGCATATTAAAGGTATTAGCCCCTTTGATCTGCACACATAGAATTCACTTAGAAGAGGATGTTAAACCTTCTAGGCAACCACAAAGACGATTAAACCCAATAATGAAAGAGGTGGTGAAAAAGGAAGTTTTAAAGCTGGATGGGTTATCTACCCGATTGCGCATAGCAAGTGGGTTAGTCCAACACAAGTAGTTCCTAAGAAGTCAAAAAGCGTATTGCCAATGAAAATAATGAGCCTATTCCTACTGGGTGTCACCCTGATGGAGGGTGCATAGATTATAGGAAACTTAATGCGGGTACTAGGAAAGACCATTTTCCTCTTCCGTTTGTGGATCAAATGTTAGAGAGAGTTGCAGGGCATGAATTCTATTGTTTCCTTGATGGGTACTCAGGGTACAATCAAATTGAGATAGCATTAGAAGATCAAGAAAAAACTACATTCACTTGCCCTTTGGTACATTCGCCTTTAGGAAAATGCCTGATCGTGCAATGCAACTTAACTTTCCAACGATGCATGATGGGAATTTTCAAAGGGACATGATAGAAATCATATTGAGATTTTCATGGATGATTTCTCGCTTTGGTGACTCGCTCGAGGGTCGCTTAGAAAAACTTACGTAAGGTTTTGGAGAGGTGTCAAGAGAAAAATCTTGTGTTAAATTGGGAGAAATGTCACTTCATGGTAACACAAGGAATTGTTTTAGGCCACATTTATCAAAAGATGGAACTGTTGATACATGGGCCAAAGTGGAACTAATTTCCAACCCCTAATCCTAAGTGTGTTAGAGACATAAGGTCATTCTTGGTCCATGCCGGTTTTTATCGAAGGTTTATAAAAGTATTCTAAGGCTATAGCCCGTCTCTTATGTACTTTCGCTTGCTAAGGATGTCCCTTTCACATGGTCGCTTTCTGTGACACCGCTTGCTAAGCTCAAAAACATGCTAGTGTCACCACCAATCATGCGGTCTCCTAATTGGGACCTCCCATTTGAGATCATGTGCGATGCTAGTGATTATGCCATAGGGGCTGTGTTAGGACAGAGGGAGGACAAAAAGG
This sequence comes from Tetrastigma voinierianum, assembly GCA_016808115.1. Taxonomy (NCBI): domain Eukaryota; kingdom Viridiplantae; phylum Streptophyta; class Magnoliopsida; order Vitales; family Vitaceae; genus Tetrastigma; species Tetrastigma voinierianum. Next base: position 62,074 of record JAEQBH010001345.1, read on the forward strand.
CTTTTGTCATTTACTATGCCAATAAGACACTAGACTCGCCTCAGCCAACTACAACCACTGCAAAGTAGTTGTTGTCTTTGCTCTAGAAAAATTTAGGTCATATATTGTTGGTTCCCCCGTAACCATCTTTACGCATCATGTGCCTTTGAAGTACTTCGCTTCTCTCAGATACGAAACCAAGGTTAACTAGGTGGATTTTACTCTGACAAGAATTCAACTTGACCATTAAAGATAAAAAGGGGGTTGAGAATGTGGTTGCTGACCACTTATTCGATTAGTCTCTGCATCCAACCCCAGGCATACCCATAGGTGATAGTTTTCCGGATGAGCAACTCTTTGCTCTTGTTCATTACCCGTGGTATGCTGACATTGTGAACTACCTAGTAACTGGCCAAATTCCAGCTCAATGGACTTCTCAACAGAAAAGGAAATTCTTGACAGATATTAAGAAATACTATTTTGATGATCCATATCTATTTAAATACTGTCCAGATCAAATAATGAGGAGATGTGTACCCACTGATGAGCAAGTGAGGATTTTAACTTCTTGCCACTCTGAAGCCTGTGGAGGACATTTCTCCTCCCGAAAAACAGCAGACAAGATTTTGCAAGCTGGGTTTTATTGGCCCACTCTATTTAAAGATTGTTTTGATTTATGCAGAACTTGTGCTCAATGCCAGCGACTAGGAGGGGTCACAAAACGAAACATGATGCCTCTTACCCCAATTCTAATCATTGAAATTTTTTACTGTTGGGGTATCGACTCATGGGCCTTTTCCTTCACAGGGCTTCTCTATACTATTATCCGGCTGACCACGTGTCTAAGTGGGTCGAGGCAACCCCAATCCAGGAACCAATGACCATAAAGTCGCTGTTTTATAAAGGAACATATTTTTTTTCTCGCTTGGGGGTCCCTCGTGCAATTATTAGTGATGGGGGACTCCATTTTTGTACCCGATCTGAAAGTCCTGTTAAAAATATGGAGTCACCCATAAAGTATCCACGCCTACACCCAATGCACCAATGGTCAGCCGAGCTAGCCAATAGAGATAAAACACATTTTAGAAAAGACGGTTATTCCGAATCGAAAAGATTGGTCACCCGTCTTTACCGATGCTCTGGGGCATACCGTATCGCCTTTAAAACTGCTTCGTATGTCTCCCTATAGCTACTTTACGGCGCGTCTCATTTTCCGTAAGAGAGATGGAACACCCGGCCATCGGGCTATTCAACTTTTAATTCTGATCTAACTCATGCGGTGTAAGGCCATTTATTGCGCTTAATGAACTTGAAGGAGTTTTAGAGGGAATCGCATGAGCGCCCTAAAATTTACAAGGAGCTACTGCTATTCCATGACAAATCTATCGCCAGAAAACTTTCGAACCCAATCGTGAAAAGTGCACATTGCATAGCTCCCGACAGATCTATTTCTGAGCTCCGCTCGCTGGACCGCCCCTTCATCGTTAAGGTGGCTCTATCCATACGGAGTCGTGGAAATTGAAAATCTCGACAATGGTAACTCCTTCAAGGTGAATGGCCAACGCCCAAGCCATTCCGAGCATTTCTCTCCTCACGAAGCATACTCGGATTTGGCAAACCGCCCACAAAAACCTCTTCCGGCGCAAATCCCATTCTCAATTGCGTAAAGTAGTTTTGGCTATTTTTTGTTCCTCGGCTTTACTTTATTGTTTCTACTTCTTGCTTTATTTCATCGCTTTTCAATAACTTAGAAAATAAAAATCATGCTCTTGTTTATGTGACTCCTCCACCCGCTTGGTAAGTGCACTTTAGTTCAAAAGCATTGGGACAATGCTTGAGCCAAGTCAGGGTAGGTGTACACTGGTTGAACGTAACTACGCGCTCGTTATATGTTCAGTGGGTCAAATTTTTCAAAATTTGCTTCTTTCAGCATATGTTTCTTTACCCGCACCATATGTCACGCATGATCTCATACACTCTCCACATCATCTTATCGCAGACAAGAAGATCTTTTAACAAGCACACACAACAAGCCTTGAGTTCTGCTGTGGATTGTTTCCCCTTGCATTCTACCTACCTGCCCTCACACAAACCACGACTTACTCTGTCAAAATTTCTCCATCGTTCAAGAGTTACTTCCATTTGCATCAATTTAGCCGGGTCATGTTAACTTTATGCATCATAGTCTTTATGGAAACATCTTCGCATAATTGAAAATGATTAGGAGGCCATTATTTTCTGCACATCTGTGGAGTTGTAGTGTCTCATCCCTGAAAACCATTTTGAGCTTAAAGTTAATAAGTTTATTCAACCCTAGGAATCCTAAGGCATGGGAACAAAGAAAGGGTTCTCATGAGAGCCGAAGATATCCCAAGAATGGGATTACGCATCAAGCCCTCACGAATGCGCCATTGTGGGATTTGAACAAGAGAAAAGGCATGCGAAAAACACAGGATGAGCGGGTTGAGCAGTCCAAGATGTACATAGCGGCACCCCTTTGTTCCAAAGTGAAATATATATATATACCTATATATATATATATATGCCTCTTCTATATATATATATATATATATATATATATATATATATATACTCTGCTGCTGCTATATATATATATATATATTTAAATATAATAATAATAAAAAAAAATAAAAAAAAAAAAAAGAGAAATCGGTTTTGGAAACAAGTTGTGCAAATTTACAACTTAAAGTTCTCTGAGTAACTGCTTTCGAAAACGAGGCGTGACAAAGTATGCAGGGTACAACTAAACTTATGCCGTGCAATAGGTCGAATTAAACGAAAGAGCTTTTAGCAGAAGATTTGGGCGCCTTTTCATTTTCCATATGTTTTTGTCATCCGAGAGCCCTAGCGGGTTGCCTCACTGCACAAGCATTCCCGAGATCGATTGCTTTCTGCCCGGGGTTTAGGTTTCAGGTTCCAGATTGGTTACCTGCAGTTAGTGTTCGAACGTGGTAAGCCCTACAACTCTCTACTAGCATTGTTGATTTTCTCTCAGCTACACATGGATCTTTTTGGTTGGATTTGGTTGATATTATTCTGTGATTGCTGGGTGGGAGGTTATGCTGTCCATATGGGCGGGAGGCGTATCTAATGTGCCTGGGGCCCGATGATCTTGGTGGCTGAGGGTTTTGGGACATGATGATTTATATGCAGGCCATACGGGTAGTTATTACTATCATTGCCATTTCCATGGCTTGCGTTCGAAGATAAGGGAAGGGAAGAAACCCGAGTTCCTCTATGGAATAGCAGTGAAAAAGAAAGCGTGCCTCCCGACAGTGAAAAAGAAAAAGGGAAAACAAGTTGTATCCTCTTCAGAAAGTGAGGAATTATCAGACAGTGTTGATGAAGAAATAGAGGCTATGTTTGATGAGGACTCTAAGGGTGAGCACGAAAAATGGACCCGGGCAATGGCAAATAGGGGTTTCCAATGCGAGAGGTAGACAATTTGGAAATGTTCTTATATTCTCACATCCCATCGAGTGTCGAGGAGCGAATATGCACTTAGTGCCTGCGAGGATCGCGGATATTTACCTTCGGTAGTTCAAGAGTTCCTACACCAGCGGGGAAAATCAGCGGATGACAGCGTGTTGGAAACTTACGTGATGGGGCTTGACTTCATGTCGCTCACATTTCCAATGCTTTATGCCTTGCACTATATTCATGGCGGCCGGATAGACCATATCCACTGGTAGCTGCGACTTGATGCCCAATCGTTCGGGGCCATGTGCCGTCCTGTACCCATGGTGGATTTGCTGAAAAAGAATTAGTTTCACGGAAAGTTAAAGCGGGAATGCGCCACGATGTAAGATCATTCACAATCGGATTTGGCCGAAGGGTAGTGAAAAGTCTCCCAGTCAAGAACAGATTCAGTTGTTGTACGAGGTTATGACTGGGAAGCTGATTGACTATGCACTAGTCATATGGTGCGCGATGAGGGAGTTCTTACAACATTGTGAGCTCATAGCCAGAGCATATTAGTTTCCTCGCTTGTGACTAGTATTGTAGAAGAAGTGGGGATGAGAACTGCGATTAAAAGAAAAGGGGTGATACCTAGGCTGGGCGGATACGAATGGGCGAGGCCAAGAGCCGAGCAGCATCCACTAGACCACAGCCCTCGGTGCCTTCAGTACCTCCTCCCGGGACCACTTCATCCACAGCCCCAGCACCATCGAGCACATCGCCTTTGAAGAGGATGGAGCGGCGGATCAAGGGGTGGTTCAAGTGCATTCTCGGGAAGCAGAAGCAGCTGGACCGACGTCTCTCCAGGCTTGAGAGCCACATCTTTCAGGGAGAGCCAGCGATGGCGGATGCTACTTCTCCAGATTTAGAGGGAGAATCGGAAGGAATTAGATGACGTGTGGACGGGCCATTCTCTTCGTGAGGATGAGGGACGATCTTTGCATAGTTGTGTTAGGCTAGACTAGGGTGGTGTTGGCAATCGGGTAGTAGACCTTAGCCATGTTATGCCAACACCCGTTTTGATCTTTTACCTTTTCTTTCATTTAGCCCACGGTCATTACAAACTTTTAAGACCTCTTTGATTCTACTTATGTTTGCTGTTCCTTTTGACATTATGCATGATGGTTACGTGTTCTATGTTATATGATTGCTTACCTCATATCGCACTACAGGTTCCTTTGCTTGCATGACTTCACCTTACATTTCTTAAATCCATAATCCTTATTTGAATAACCAATTTTGTATTAACTTTGTTATAATGTTCATTGTGTAAGAATATTGGTTGGTCCTAATTGAGTCATCTTTGATGCAATACTAAAGTGAATTGAAATGTTCTATTTACAATTGCTATTTTGAGATTCTTACTTAGCTTGACTATCTGCAGGCGCCTTGTTGAAATTCACCTAGTGGGTAGTTCCAATCTAAATCTTGCTAGGGACTAGCAAGATGCAGGTTGGGGGGTGTGATGAATACACAGTTGAGTGATAATTATAATAGAATTAAGCACATCTAAATCACAATTTACCCACATTTGGAAAAAGAACAGGTACTTCTAATTTCTTCCTATGTTTCAGGGCATGCTTGGAGTCTTTCGAGGTTTGAAACGCGTAAGTGCACAAGGATGTTTGCCGACCAATGGCAAGAAAACGAATGTGGATGTGGGTGAGCAGAGGTGGCCGAAGTCTCGGGAACTCAGTAGCGAGGGAAAGCACCGGTGGACATCTTGTACCGAGGGTACAACAAAGTTCTACGATTTTAACTGGCTGAAAAATTAGCGATAAACATATTGTACCGGTACAGCAAAGTTCTACCCGTTACAACTTCAACTGGAAAATTGGCGGTGGACATATTGTCTTAGGTACAACTTTAAGTTACTGCAGGTACAACTTGCAAAATCAACGGTAGTGAAATTGTACGGTCTGACTTAAAGTTCTGCAGGTACAGTTTGCATGGAACTGCGGATTTGTCAAGAATTCGTCACATGCGAGAATCACTTTCGTCAACGAACCAAAATGGGAAAATCACATTGGAGGTGGCTATAAAAGGAGGAGGACACAAGTAATAGGGGGGCTGGACTTCTAGGGTTTAGGTTTTGATAGAATAAGAGTTTTTCTCCATTTTTTTGAGTGGTACCTTGTAGATCCAGATTTCAGATTTCCATTCTTTTAGAAGTTTTAGATTCAAGAGTTTGTAATCTTTCAGCATAAATATTCATTCTACTTTAAATCTTAGCATTCCATATTCTTCATTCTCGGTTCTGAGAGTTAATTAGATTTCTTCAAGATGCTTGTTTTATGATTAATTGTTCCTCGAAACTTTAATTGTTCATATAAATTTTATGGAGTTCTAACCGGCTGGCGGGGATCTCTGAGAAACTCACCCCCGATCAGAGTAAAGTCCCTCAATTCCTCTTTGATCTTCAATGGATTGTGTGATGTTAATCACTTGTCTGCGAGAAAAGTTGTAAATCCTTAGTTGGAGCATATTCTTGTGGCGTGTTAACGAGATATCCTCGGTACACGTTATTGGCAATCATGAATGCAAGCTAAAGTGTAGTGAACAAGTGTTTAGTATTCGATCATCTTTATTTTCAAGGGGCACTTAAAGATGAAATCCCTCCATCGAGACCATTTATCAATGGTTTAGATGAGTTTATAAAATAAGAGGTGGGACTTACGTCGAAGTAGAGTGGAACCCTAAAAAAAATCCGACATTTGTCTTTCCATTTTAAAACATTCAAACCAATCAACCATTCGATATACCAACACGACATTACAATTTCCGTTTAAGTCATGCTTTTAGTGGAGAATAGCTCATTGATGACCAAATTAGACCAGCTCCACGTGGAGATGACACGTAGTTCACGGTATTACAATGCTAGGCGACCATAATTCCCTACGCTTGGGAATAAATTAGGCATACTAATCGGGCGAAAGCGACAATAATTTCAATAAGGAGCAAATTATATTGTTGGAATTAGGCAAGTAGGACAAAGGCCAGGGTTTCTTGCAAGACTCATTCTAAAATAAGGTAACCAACTTGTATTGGGAGATCTCTTTTCAAATTTGGATTCTACTTTTGATACTACCCAACATGATATTACATTGATCTAACTTGTAAGACTGAAAGGGTTAAAACGTGATGCAAATCATGCATAGGCATAGTTACATGGGATGGGTGTGATTAAGAGGTGGTAATTCGCTTTCAGTCGCTCGAGGAGTAGGTTGGGTTAAATTTATTAATTTATTGCTTTGAAAAAATTGGATCAAATTTGGCTCTACCTGATTTGGGTCCGACCTAGTGTGGTGCAGCCCGACCCGTCTGGGCCCGTCAATTTTTTGTTTTATAAGGTAATTTGGCTGGCCCGCTCAGAATTTGGGTCGACTTGAGTGCTATTTTATTGGCTCGAAAAAACCGGGACGATTTCAGCTTGGACCCGTGTCATCCTAGCCCAGTCCAACCCGTTTGCTTCAATTGTTACCTCTAGGTGTGAGAAACTTCGAGCCTGTTTGATTATTGTTTTTGAAAACCTTTCTTGAGAATAGCTTTTGAAAACACAGAGAATACTATTTTTGTGTTATTTGAAAACTACTCTTGTTCTTTTAATTTTGTGTTTTTTATAGTGTTCTTTGTGGTTTCCATAACAAAAATATTGGAATCTAAATGTGTTTTTTGTGTTTTCTTAATTTTCAGAATAAAAAACAGTTTTCAAAAATGGTAAACAAACATGCGTCTTGACCTACTCCACCTTATTTATTTTTTTAATAAAGTGGAAATAAAAATTATTTCCATTACAACTCTTCCAAAATGTGTCAAGTTGCTATTCCTAAATATTAAAATTATTGTTTCTAAAAAAGAGCTCCAAAATTCAAAATTTAAGAATCGGTGTCGTAGCTAATCGAGACATGTATCTGAGGTTAAGTAGCGAGGGACGTGATCTTAATTAAAAGATTAGGGTAATGAAATTATTCGTGCAACAAAAACCTAATAATATTTATCTTTAAATACAAATTTTTATTTTTTATTTAATTAAAGGAAACTGCATGTGTAACCTCGAAAAATCCAAATTTTATGAGGAATAGTAAAACAGTAATTTCGATTGAAAAACCGGAATTTTTCTAGATTTCGGATGACGAAACGGATTTCACCATTGAAATCGTATCGCGAAATCTAGCTACCACGTCGAATTCGTCGGATTCCGAGATAGTCGAGATTGCACGTTTTTCGAGGCGTAGTGTGTCGGATGACACTTGGTGTGATTTAGGGGATGCCACATGGCACCCTAAGGGAGTGACACATGGCAGGAGCCATGTGGTTCACTAGAAAAGGAATGGCTCACATTGAGCCATGTGTTGCATGATTCCATGGCTCACATTAAGCCATGTATGGGATGATGCAATAAAAGGGAAATAAGAAATAAAAGGAAAATGAGGAAAATCATGCACCACACAAGTGGCTTGAAGGAAAAGAGGAGGATGTTTCCTCCTTTGACCGGATTGTATATGTGAAACTCCGAGAAAATCTAATTTTCTGAAAAATGGCAAAATGGTAATTTCGGTCAAAATTCAGAATTTTTCTAGATCTCGGATGACAAAGCCGGGAGCTTCCACTTAGTTGGAATCGTCTCGAAAAATCTAGCACCATGTTGAATTTCGTCGGGTCAGGGACGGTTGGAATTTGCACGTTTTTCGGACATAGCGACGTAGTGCGGGACACTTGGCATACTTGGTGGCTCACGGTGTGCTCGTGTCGGAGTCTTGAAATCAGTCAACTTGAGCTCAAGTGTGGGGCCCATGGGTGACATGTGGCATCTCCTAATTGGAGGAAAATCAAAGGTTGGGGGATTAAATGGATAAGGAATCCAAGGAGCAAATGATGGCTTGACAAGTGGCAATGAGGGAGACAAAAATGAGAGCTTTCTTCTCCATTTTTGCTGATACGTGCAGTAGGTGAGAGGGGTGAGCAGGTTTTTGAAAATGGAGGGTTTTTTGAGAGAAAAAGTGCAATTTCTCTCTAGATTTTCCGGTGTTCGGACTATCGGATCTCTTCGGGCCAAGAAGCAAAGTTGTTCTATGCGACAGGGCTACGGCGTGGAGCACCCGGTGATTTTTGGGGAGTTTACGAGCAACTCAAGAGGTAGGGTCTTCTCTACTCGGTTATTTTATTAGAGCTTGTAAATGATTTGGGTGATTTGAGGCGTGAGTGGCCGTTTGATGATTTGAAACTTGGGACAGTATTGGAACATATTTTGAACCGTTTGGGTGGGTTTATGGAATTTTTGGGTGGTTTGTGTGATAATTTATGCAACAAATTTTGGTTTTGGTGTTTTGGGCGGAAATAGCGGAGTGGATTTGTTCCACAAAGTGGAACAATGCCCAGTGGTGGGTGCCCGCAGGACAACCACTTTGCTCATTTAGGAATTTATTTAAAAAGCGATCGGGGTTTGCTAGTTGGACCAAAATTGGTCCATGTGTGTATCTACCAAAATATTGCTTGAATTGGATGACTTGAATTGTGTGGAAAGAATTGTTAATGCATATAATTAAATGTGTTAACATGATGTTGAATTATATAAAAATATAATTGTGTGTAAACCATTGGAAATAAATTGTGATTAGCCTATGTAAGCTAATTTTGATGTCATTGACAAAGAATAAATAACATGTGATTAGTATGTGAATTGAATGACATGATGCATGTGGGTGAATTTATGTTAGTGTAAACCATTGGAAATAAATTGTTATTAGCCCATGTGAGCTAATTTTGATGTCATTGACAAGAATAAATAACATGTGATTAGTATGTGAATTGAATAACATGATCATGGAATGAGATTTATGTTAGTACATACATGGTTATATATTAACATGAATTGTTTGAAATTACATAATGCCATTTCTATATGCAAGGGCAACCTAGAAAATTAGGTGTGAGTGCATGACATGAAAGAAAAGAAAAATGGAAAGTGGTTGTGAAAGGAATTTCAAAAAAGATTTTCCGAAAAATTGCCTTGGAGAGTGGTCCAACAGTTCATCTCGGAGGCTGACTCATGACTGTTCGGAAAAATGATCCAGCAATTCGCCTTGAAGGGTAGTCCAATGTATTTACCGAAACTCGGTATGAGGTTTTCAAGAACAAAAACCTTTTGTTTTGAAAACGATATTTTTCTCGCATTTGACTTAGGCATTTGTGAGGGATTCGGTGAGGACACGAGACATGGGATGAGCATGTAGACATTCAAGTATGATCATGTATTTGCTTGAATGCGTTTATGTTAAATCATTGCATGTGCACTTAGGTGGGAGTAACGTGTAGGAGATTATAGCTAACGGGCATTGCTCACTGCAATCGGTATCAAGGGAACATTATTTAAGGTACAGGGAGTGTTCGGAAGGCAGACGCTCATTAGAGAGGCCACTTTGAGAAGAAAGCGGAGCATGGCTTTAGTATTTTATTTTTGTAAAACATGTATTAAAATTCTAAGATTTAATATATGTGGTATTAAGAGTGATGTAATCAACTCTTGAATTATGGTAAAATAGTTGGCTAAATTTTTTGTGAGTATTGATGTATGGGCCCAAGTGGTCATTTTTACTCATGTATGGGTCTCATGACATGAGACATAGGTTTTTCGCGGGTTGACGGGTTGTCAACGGACCCCCGAGATTTGGGGCATCACAGTATATGATGATCCACAAGAAAAGAGGAAGGAGGAAAAATGAAAGAAAGAAAGAAAGAAAGAGTTCGTAGAAAGAAAAGAGAAAGGAAGGAGAAAGGAGAAAAGGAAAAATGGAGGATTTTCCGGCATTCCGACGGTTTGAGTACTAAAGTTGGTACATGCAGTGCGATCTATGTGTGGACACCAAAAACTTAGAGTTTTGACAAACTCCATAAGGTAGAGGATTTTCCTACTCGGTTTACTTTGAGTCTAAAAGCCATATAATGGTATGAGTTGTTTATGGGAGGCCATGAGAGGCCATGTGACTTAGTTCCAAGACTTGGGAATGGATGGTAGAGATTTTATGGCCAGTTTTCACACAGTCCGAGACTGTTGTGGGTTGGGGTTTGATCCTCAAACTAAAAGTTTACAGGTTTTATGGTTTGTTTGATGGTTTATGGATGATTGGAACCAAGCTGGTTCATGTTTGTGAAGGGACCATGAAGTACCCTATTGGGTGGGTCCAAGATTGTGACCTTGTTGTGTGTTATAGCTTATATGAATAACATGTAGTGTGAAGAATAACATGTTAATATATGCTATTGATGTATTAACATGGGTTGTTTATGGATGTTAATTATGTGTATCAATTATAATTATCGTAGTGGTAATGTTTCGCTAGCACTCATACATATGGAACATGAAGGGGAAAATGTGACGGCATGTATTTCATATGCACGGGCACATCGCGTTGAGTCGGGTGTGGGTGCATGTTATGGTTTATTCACCGGTGTTGGTGAATGGGTCGTGATCTCGGAAAATGGGACAAAGTCCAAGGTAGAGACTCTCGAGGGTATAAAGCCATTTAAATGGCAAGTTACGTGTTTTGGGTGAAGCAAGTTGGGGTAAATCCCCCCCAGGGTGAAAGATCCAAATTTTATTCACGGTTAGGCATGTTTCCTAGACTATGTAAGTTCGCGAAAATGTTGAAAAGGCGTGTGGCGTCCTGCGGTGCGAACTCGAAAATCCGTGACCCACAAATGTAAAACACATGGGAGTCAGTAAAGTTTGATTGGAGGATGATCCAATGGTTTAAGTCCTTTAGTTAAATACCAAGGGCTGGGTTTTTCACACTTGACAATTGTAGGTGTGAGGGAGTCGGTTGCGACTTAGGTTGTGAGTATGAGGGGTCACATCTCATGCATGACACGGAACATTTCAAATAATGTTGCATAAATAGTATGAAATGTGATTTATGTTTATGTACGTCATTGCATGTGCATTTTAAGTGGGCAGTAACCCTTGTAGGAAAACTTTCTACCAGGCATTGCTCACCCCGAGTGGAGAATTATTTTTCAGGTACGCTGGGGGAGGAAACCGGTTTTAGAGCTCGGTGGTGAATTAGGCCGATTTGTGGCCAATTCAGTTATTTTTAGAATGTTTTGGATTGAAAATTCAGTTTTAAAATGCATGTAATAATGTATTTTGTAATGGAAACTAAGTTTTGGGGTGTTCCAATACAGTATTAATAAATTTTTGAATTTTTATAATGCTTGAAAAACGAGTATGAAGGAATGCAGTATCGAAATTAATGCATCTGGGTGAAAATTAGTGAGTGCAGGAAGGAATGGGATAGGCTACGCCATTCCGCCTTGGGTGTGACCCGAGGAATAGTGTCGCTGACAGTGGGCTGGCGCACGCCTTAAGACTTGCCAGGCCATGCGCGCGGTAGCGTGCGTGAGCAGCTAAGATTGCGTGCAGGCGTAGCCTTGAATAAAGTGCTAGTGCTTGCGGCGGAGCATGGTTTTAGTGCGCGCAACATGGGCCAGGCATTTCATGTCGCGACACAATTTTTGATGTCGCGACATGGTTTTGCTACACGGTGTCGCGACCGCGACCAGCGGTCATGCGCCAGCGCCAGTCGCGTATGACAAAGCGTCGAGAGCGCGTCACGATCTGTAGCGCGGTATTCCTGACGAGACTTGCGAGCCTTGTTTGGGACACTATTCATGGACAATGTTCCTAAGTCACTGTTCACAAAAAAAAAAGACCCCGGGATTTAAGGCTTCACACTACAAATGGATAAAGATCACAATCATTTTCAAAACTAATAAAGTAACATCTTTAGGAAAGTTTGACCACCAAATACTTGAATCAATATTATCAATTAGAGGTGGTAACTCGGACAGACGGATTGGACTAGGCCAAGCCAACATCAGGCCAAGCCAAAATATAGTAGCTCGGTCGTAAATCCGGGGCAAGTTGAGCCCGATTTTTTTGGGCCAATAAATTAACAACCCAACATGATCCTAATTTTGGGTGGACTAAGCTAGCCCAACGGGCAATACCTTTCTTAGCTAGACAATCCACAATTCAACTCGTTTATCTATACACATGATGACAACTATAAAAAATTAGATTATGTTATAACTTCCAAATTTGTAAACCCTTACCTCTAAACTACAATATGAATAAAAAAAATTACAAAAAAGTATTCGAATTTTCATATTAATTTAATTTTTAAAATATATTTTAATACAATATATTTGAATATTGTTACAATTTTTTAAATTATATTTTATTCAGTAGTTTTAGAGGAATGAGAACTTGATTGTTATAGGATTGATAACGATAAAAAAATTACCTTGTATATATTATTTTATTAGAATAAAAAAAAATCATATTTTATTTCACTGACTATAAAACATATTATGTATACATTATATGATTTTATTCCAATAAAAAAAAACATATTTTTTCCCATTCAAAAAAATTTATTGGTTTCACTCAATCAAAAAATCGTTTCAAATCTTTCGAAAAAGCGTAGGGGAATTTTGAAGGGTGGAGTATTTATACACTAGAAAGAATCATTAAAAGTAATTAAAGTCTAATGTTTATAAAAGTGCGATGAATTTTGATATCGAATATCTTTTAGAGAATCTATAAAAGTTATAATTAATTCTGGCGGCTTGAGCTTTGTGAACTTTAAGTGTAATCAAATACGTGACTTTGGAGGTATAAAAGTTGTAATTGAATCGCGCGAACATAGGCAAGCTTTAAGAATACTTTGAGAAATAACACTTGGGAATACGTGAAGCAAAGTACTACAAGGTATGACCAATCTTTAACGAAACCTTGTTGTGAAGCAATTAAAAATTATAATCAAATACCCACTTTAACCGTGGAGATCCATTAGGCTGGCCACTTGACCCTAGGCTCAAAAATTATGTGGGCTGGGCTTAATAAGGGCCCATTGAGATCCAGAGTGGACTATCCACTTCGAACCAGAGTGGGCTGTCTACTTGACAGTCCATTGCAGTTGCGGCCCAATTTTTGCTCAAATATAACCTTTTTGCTTAGAGTGGGTTGGATACAAAGTTTTGGGTTAAAATGACTTTTTTATTTATTTAAAAAAACATTAATTCTAGGTCATATCTAAAACTTTTGTTCAAAATAGCTTTTAAGAGCCGCAATTAGAAACCAGGACTTTATTTGAGTTTTGGGTCTGAATGACCTTTTTATTTTAAAAAATATTGATTCAAGGTCACATATAAAACTTTTGTTCAAAATAGCCTCTAGAAAGCATGACTTATAAGTTGTGTTTATTTTTTAACTAAGGCTACTTGATTAAAGCGTGATTTCGTTTTAATAAGTCGTAGTTTAAACAAATTTCATTTCAGCCATATAATTTTTTTGGCTACTGGATCTTAGTGGGCCCATATTAAGCCCAACCCACATAATTTTTTTGAGCCTGGGTCAAGGGCCAAGCCCAGTGGAACTCCCCCACGGGTTAAGGGGGTGTATTGGATTATAATTTTTAATGACTTTTATGGAACTAAAGCCATAGAAACTATGACTTTAGTTAAAAAATGAAGCTGCAATTTCAAATTGCGGCCTTTAAATTAAATTAAAAAAATAAAAAATAAAAACATCTTTTTTACGTGACATAAGAGAGTCATTTTGAACCAAAGTTTCAAATTTTGGATGAAATTATTTTTTTCATTTTTTATAAAATGGGTTATTTTGAACCCAAACTCACTTTATTTTTTGAACTAGAACCAAAGTTAGCAATTGCAATCTTATTTTTGAAATAAAATGACAGTAAGAAACTGTAGTTTCATTTTTTAACTAAAGTCACAATTTCAAATCACGGCTTTTAAATTAAATTTAAAAAAAAAAATTAAACATCTTTCATGGCGGGATGATTTTGAATGAAAAATTCAAAAAGTTGTCAAGAATTATATTTTTCTTTATAAAATGGGATATTTTCATATTTTGAACCCAAACTCATAAACGCCTGTAGCCGTGGTCGCCTTAGGCGCCGTAGCCTAGGTGGGACTTACGTGTTGAAGATGTAGCAAACGGTCGGAAAAAGACAAAGACAACAAAAGCAAATGAGAATAGCAATAGGAACCCGAAGATCGTTGGATGACAGGTTTGAGACTGATGTTGTGCCTGTAAAATTAGCAGTAGGTTGGAGAGAACAAAACAACGTGTATAAAACACTGCTCCCCAAGATATATTAGTTCTTCAGAGAAAAAAATGAGCTTTAGAGTAGGAACAGTGGAGAGAGAAAAAGAATGGGATTCAAAGTTACGGAAGAAAAGAGGTTAAAAAGTGTTTTTTAAACTTAAAGCCCATTTGAATTTATAAGCAAAATTATGGTCATTGACCATTAAGAGTATGATTTGATTAAAAAAAACGTTATGGATTAAATGCAAATTCAATTATTATAATTTAAATTCAAAAGCAAACGGTTTTGTATTTACTATGTTTTTATGACTTGGACCGTTTGATTTTAAATCTTTATTGAAACTACAGCAAAATTGATTTAGAAGCGAAATCGAATTTGGCTCGAGGATTTATTGGCGCAAGGGCAATTCCATCGATTCCAACTAAATCGGCCTTCGGTTCATTTCTTGTGCATGTGAGGACTCACTCTTACAAGTCGTGTACAAACCACCCCAGTATATAAATCTAATAATAAAGATTCGGGTTTTTTTCCATAATGAGACAACACCTTTTTGAAAATTATTGTTTACTAAGACTTTAATCCCATAACTGGGCCTCAAAGCTCCACTCCTACTAAGCAAAGGTCCAGCCTTTTTAGGTTGTATCGCTTGAATATTTTGAATAGGAACCACTAATAAACTGGATGGAGAAGATTAAATACCGCGGTTGAGTCGCGATAACCAGTGCGTCGGCTCGGACGGAGTCTGAGAACGTATCGGTCGCGTATCGGCAGATCTGCAAAAAATAAGATAATTAAAATATTTAAAAATTATTAAAAATTATATAAATTATTAGAAATATATATATATATATATATATATATATATATATATATATATATATATATATATATATAGTAAATGGCTAAAAATTTAATAAAACAAATTATTTATCATTTCATGCTAAAGATTAAATAAAAAAGTAAATAAATTTATTTATTTTATATATTTACTTATTTAATATTTAAATTTTCTAAAAATAACCATAAATCTTATTTTAAAATATAAATACATTTTTATATTTAATAAATAATATGTAATTTAAAAAAGAACTGTATAACAAGTAAAATCCATTAAATTTATATTTATTAAATGTGATAATCTAAAATTTTAAAAATCCTAAATGTGTGGGTCGGCAATCAACCGGCCCGTCTCCCTTTCCCCCCTACGAATCTGCGACTGCGATAGACCCACAGCCGACAGCCAACAGCCCTCGCCCTCGCCCACTCCCTCGCCAGTCGCTCCATCCCCGATATCCTTCAACGACCAACGTCTTGCCGATCCTTCATCTTCAAAAGGTTAGTTGAAACTTGAAATCCCTATTTCAGATTCAGAGTTTTTTTGCTTTCAGGAGGAATTTTTGGTTTGTCCGATAATATTTTTGCATTTTGATTGTGATGGGAAAGGTTGGATCTATGAAATCACCCAGAATTTGTAATTTTTTACCGAGTCGATCGGTTTAACTCGGAAACTCGGCCGATTCATCCGATTTTTACCGATTCACTAGTGGATATGGTATCTGGTATCCGAATCGGCGCGGTGAGGCTCGAGGCGGAGACGAATCGGCCGAGTCGTACCGGACTCGGCCGAGTTTTCGAACCATGATTCATCCTTCACAACAATGGAGACCATACGAAGATTCTTCATTCGGTTCCCTGCATAATCGCTCGCCGTCGGTAAGTTTATTCAGCTCATCATCATCCTTCCTCCACTGCCGACGGTAAGTTATCCAATTTTATTTTCTCTTTTTCCGTTACCTTTGTAGCTGTATCCAGATTTAGCTAATCGATTTTAAATAGATTTGATTGTTGGTAGACGAGAATGGGAATCCAATCAAGGGCTCAAAGGTTCTTCTCTAAGGAATGAGATAATTTGGAACTCCAAGTAATGCTCCATTTCCCCTTTCTTCTTTTCAGAACTGCATTTTCTGCATTTATTCTCTTTTTTTTCCCCTGTTTGTGCTCTTGTATTTCTTAGCTTGGATTTTCAAGCAGAATTGGGTTCAATCACATGGGTACAAGAGTTGAAATTGGTGGAGATGGGGTTTCCCTTTGGAATGCTCTTTTTTCGTAACTGTTCCTCGAAACGACGAATTCTCATTGTGCACTTGACATGTTATCACTTCAGATTTTGCATTTTTGAATAGATGTAATTAGTTTGCAACCCCAATAGTCACTAGCAGAAGGTGTACCTTTTGGCTTCCCTAATAGTTTGGACGTAGAGCAAATGACCGGAAAAGTATATTTTACTGATGCAAGTTAGTATACAGGATAAGGTATAGATTTTACTAACACATACATGAATCTTATGGAGAGAATACAAGATTAATGTAACATGTATCTTTCTTTTTGCAGAGAAATCCCAGTGGCAGTTGCGAGCAATCATGCTACTGGAAGGTTATTAGAATATGATCCCAGGACCAGGCGAGTAACTGTATTGATGAGAGGACTTTCCGGGGCAGCTGGGACTGCAGTTAGTAGAGATGGTTCATTTGTATAATCAGCAGTGCATCGGGACTCCGAGTTACGAGGATGAAAACCCCACTTCTTGCTGCTCTGCTCTATCTATGGCCACTTTCAGGGCTGAGAAACTACGAACACTAGACCAAGCATGTTTCCCCAAGCTACACAAGACTGCTGATGCTTCTGTTGTTTCCCAAACTTCTCATTATGACAATGGTAATTGTCATTATAGACATCCAAGCTATCATATGAATTTCTCTGTATTTTTTAACCAAAGGGTAATTGCCATTAGGGGTGCTAATGAGACGAGACAATTCCCCAGAGCTACTCATTGGGCTGAAACCGGTCAAAAAGCTGAGGCTCGAGCAGGCTCGACTCGAAATGTTA
Organism: Tetrastigma voinierianum; assembly: GCA_016808115.1. Taxonomy (NCBI): domain Eukaryota; kingdom Viridiplantae; phylum Streptophyta; class Magnoliopsida; order Vitales; family Vitaceae; genus Tetrastigma; species Tetrastigma voinierianum. Next base: position 79,551 of record JAEQBH010001345.1, read on the forward strand.
ACGGTCGGGTGAGGCTTGACTAAGTAACTCTCGGCTGGCCTACGTAACTTCGAAAAATAATTTTGTATATAAAATTTTAAAAGTTTTTGCTTTTTAAATTTGATATCTTTACTGGGGATGTCATAAATAATCTATCTCTATTTTGTATTCTTAAAAAAATCATACATTTTTCATTATTTATTAGTTATAAATATATTTATTTTAAAAAATTAATTAATTTTCTTAAAAAAAAGATTTAAGAGAGAATATGATAAATTTATCCTATTTTTGTATTTTTTAAAAAATCATAATTTTTAGTGGTTTTATAAACGGATATATCATTATTGTGAGTTAAAAATTCAAAATAATTTTAGGTGACTTCTTTTTCTCTTTTTGTGATATGTTATTATCTAATTGGTACTTAAATTTTTTAATTTAAAAAAAGTCAATTTGATCCTTTCTCCCGACCTTCTTCTCGCCCCATCCTCTTTTCTCTTCACATCCAACACCCATTTTTCGGCCGTATAACAATCTGGTTTCTTCTCCGGTCAAGAAAACCGACCATGTTATTGGGATTACTGTTGGGTAATAGGTAAATTTAATATCATAATTACTCAGCATACTAGGAAGTAAGAACCCACCAGTGATCCAAGTGAATACAATTAAACGTTGGATAAGGATGTTACCTTTTGTAGCGCATAAAACTTTTGATTTTGAACGATTCGATCGAATCCTAGCACAGTCAAGTGTCCGTGCCTCTAGCGGTATCCACAGATTCCACACGAACGTATCTTCGTTGTTACTCGTTTTACGTGCATAAACCGGATCTCGTTTTTTTTTTTTTCGTTTTCTATCTCTCCCGTTTCTGAAACCTTGAGATGCCCCTTTTGTTTATTGGTGTTCAAAACCAAAGTGTTAGAAGTGCTAGTTTATGTAAAAGGATAATTTACTATTTAATAAGATCCCTTAAATGATCGATTTTAAATCTTTAAACGTGTAAATAAAAAGAAGAAAAATCACCTTTTCAGTAAATTGTATAAATGTGTTGAGGAAAAAACTAAAGAAAATTATTTGGGTTAAAAAATAATTAAAAGTCAATTTAAAGAAGCTAGGTTTAAAAACTTGATATATTTAATAACACTGATAGAATTAATGGTGATGGATGTTAATCCAGTCCAGCGACCAATGGGTGCGGTTCATCAGAATATTCTGAGGAAGCGGCGAGAGAATCCACGACCAAAAATAAATATAAATAATATAAATAAGCGAAGAGTCAGTCAAAACCACTAGAAAACCAATTTTCCCCGAATCTCACTTCTCGGTTCTTTGCTCGAGATCTGCAATTCCTTGGCAGAATTATTTTCCTTGTATTTTTACTGTTTAGCAATTTGTTATAAATTATACATTTTATTGGAGCGTTCTACGGTTTTTGGCCGCGCGTGGTCGGCAAATGCCAGGTGCGAACTGCTTGAGTGCGGACTAGTAGCGTCGGCCGGGCGGTCACGAACGGCGCCGATCTACGACTTTACGACGTAGCGTGTCGACCATACGGAAAGGTGTTCCCCTTCGTTATCCCCAAACGGGGATACCAGCCGGTGGAGCGTTCATCCGGGTCTGACCTCCTCAGAGGCTCTTCCATGGGGCTCGAATCTTGTGTCGGGTGCCTCATGCGAGAGGCCATCGAGTGCAGCCCGAGTTCGCGGATTAGGCATCGCCCAGGTCAAGGTGCGGATCAGAGTCGAGCTCTGGCTGAATCGGCGGTGGCGTCAATGCGTCTTTGAAGTGCGCCGTCAACAAACGTGCGGTTCCTCAAACCAGGTACGGCTCAGGCGAGATCTAGTCACGGGCGAGTCGATCTATGCGCTTCTTTCTTTTACTCGGCGTGCAACTTTTTTTTTCTTTTTTTCCCATAGTTACTTTGATAGAAGCCCCATTTCTTGTGGATTACTTTTCGATGAGAGGGCTCTTTTATTTCTTAATTTTATTTATTTTGGGTTAACTACTTCCCGCCGAGGATTCGATCACATTCGTGAGGCGGAGAGTCCCCATCCCTTCTAGCATTATCAGGCAGCGTGAGAAGGTTTGTAACATTAGGCTCTTTAGCATTCTCTTCAACGTTTGAAAATTGGATTGGAAAATTAATGAACAGGTTAAGTGCGCTTGGATTCTAGTGTTTGCGGTTTTAAATTGGTTAAACTCTATGTTTCTAACTAGTTCAATGATGCTTTAATTTGGATGAAGTGAAGTTTGGTTTTATAAGTAACTTGTAAGATGAAGGGCCTTTTTTGGCTCTTCATATCACGGCTGTCGATGAGGAGGCCCGACTTCAGCGAGTGCGGGTATAGATGCGTTTTGGGCTGAACTGACTATGCTTGTTAATTGGTTCAATTTTCTTGGCATGGATCCTGCAGCGGATATTTTGGTGCTACGGGGTGATGAACATGACCACGTCAACCCGAGCAATAAAATACCAGAGTTCTGGTGCCAATTTTACGAGCCATTAGCTTTTAGCCTTTTGGTCCTCTATAATATATAATACATTTATTTATGCATCAATATTCCGGGCAGAAGCGCTTTATCGATAGCCGATGGATTCATCACTTAATACGTCCAAGGGTCTATGAAATCGGCTGATATTTAGGTCTCATTCGATCTCGAGTTGAATTTCTCATCCATCTGTTGCACATTTGGTTAAACTCTTCGATCTTTTGGTGGACATGGAAATTGTAAAAAATCATGTTTGATGTTGAGTTTGTAGGCTTCTACTTGTTCCTAACCCTTCATATCCCAATGCTGCAGTTTGCATCTATAATCTCTTGAAGCCCTTTGATGTGACATTGCCTATTTGAGCATTTCTCTCTTACGATGGGATGTTTTAACCATTACATATATGTTTTGTTCTTTGTCTATGCTATGTTGTTATAATGACTAGTGGAGTTTATCATATGTATTTAGGAATGTCACAAGTCTTCTAATTGGACTATGACTTGGCCTTCAACACTCATGGGCACTTCAAGAGTAAAGGAGTTTTATGTGAATCTTGAGGATGATAAGGAATCGGATGAACTTAATGAAGGTGAAGATGTTAATTGGGAAACTAGTGAACCCACTCCTATCACTACATCAAAAGAAGTTCAGGTTGAAAACCCTTTCCAAGATTTTAAGAGACGAAGATCAAAGTTTGGGATGATTTTCTTGAACACAAATGATAAAGAGCAACAAAAAGTTTTAGGATCAAAAGTTTGAGACCAACATTTGATATTAGTGTAGAACAAAGATGAAGATCAGCCCTAAAGAAATTCTTATCCCAATTCCGATACCTCGAAAGGAATCGACAAATGACAACTCAATAGGTTTTGATTATGAAGTAAAATTCTGAGTCATATTTTACTTCACTTTATTTATTACTTGATGTTTTCTTCTGAGTTAAATATTATTAATAACAAGCGTATGATCTTTTTGTAGGTGTTTGTGGAAGATGTTTGATGGGCTTTTTGGTTGGATCATTTATTTAGTTTGACGGAGGTTATATCACATTTCATGATCGGTTAGTAGCCATGAAACCTAGCACCTATCATAGGCTATTAGGTTATTTGATTGTATCCTAGAATATGCTTTCAAGTGTATTTGTTTAATGATATTCCATGTGTAGATTACTTAAAACTAAAAGTCTTATGATGTTGTAGTATTTGTTAGTCGATTTTTTGTGTTTTTGGACTCAACGTAGTTTGTTTCCATTATTCATATTCCTTGTTTTATATATGATAACAATTAACAACTGGAGACTTGGGTTTGAAATGACATGGTCCAATATCGAGTTGTGTTCAATTCAAATTCAAGCTTGAGTCGAGTTCAATTTCGAGTTCGAGTTCGAGTTCGAGCTGAGTTCGAGTTTTGCGTTTTCGAGTTCGATTAGAGCTTCATTTTTCAAGCTCGCGAGCTTTCAAGCTCGAGTCGAGCTCGGATTCTAGTTTTGAGTTGGTCGAGCTTGCGGGCACGAGCTCGACTCACGCTCGCACTGGTGTCATAACCCCTTCTTATCGATTACTTGCTTGATGAAATGTTTCTATAACCTTTCTATCATTGTAGGGGTTTTATATTCGAATTGATTATTAAGTGGAACTCTAACCCACATCTTGTGTACTTCTATTAGGCATTTATTGTTAATTTAGGTTCATTGTATTTTTCATCCGTGGATTCACTTTGTATATTATTGTTTTAATCCGGAGAGGATCGAAAGGAGACAACAGATGCCTTAACACACATGCACATAAATCCCGGGCTCTGGAGGGACCCAATGTCACAGCCTTGGTTTCGCCTTTGTTCAAACTCAGCCGACCCTATGGGAGTGTCGCTGATGGTAGAGTTCTTAAATATGGAGGCCCTAGTTTTGGTTTCACACATTTTGCATACACTACACCAACTTGGTATGCTTTCAATTGCAGTGTATACATCAGAATGTTTGGTTTCCTAGATGTTAGGACTTGTTTGATTACAATTTTTGACAATTGTTTTTTTTTTCAGAGAACAAGGAAAACACAAAGAACATGTTTTGATTATCGGTTTTTTTTTTCTGAAAAATGCACAAAAAAAAAAAAAAAAAAGAGGTTAAATTCAGATAATACAAACAATTTTCAGAGAACACCAAAACTGTGTTCTCTGTGTTTTCAAAAATGGTTCTCAAGAACAATTTTCAAACATAGGAACCAAACTGGCCTTTAATTTCCCAACTAAACCATACTGACTGCCCTGTTTGATGTCTTTGAAGTGCAGGTCCAAGGCAGCCTGTGATGGCAAGATCGACCTAAATTTAACCCCTACCTGTGGAAGAGCTCTGGGGTTGGGACTCAATTATCGGACCAGCCAGCAGTATATTACAGACTCTTATTCAGGGCTCTTGGTGGTTGGATATGGTAGAGGGTTTGCAACCCCAATAGTCACTACTGCAGAAGTTGTACCCTTTGGCTTCCCTAATAGTTTGGACGTAGAGCAAATGATCGGAAAAAGTATATTTTACAGGATGAAGTTCAGTATGCAAGATGAGTATAGATTTTACTAACACCTTGCATGAATCTTATGGAGAGACAGGAAACAATATGGCTAACCATGCTGAATAGGCACTCCAGAGAGTGCAGTTCGACGGCCAGTACTACTGGAGGTTGATAGAATATGATCCCAGGACCAGGCGAGTAACTGTATTGATACGAGGACTTTCTGCGGCAGCTGGGACTGCAGTTAGTAGAGATTGTTCATTTGTATAATCAGCGCCAGGAGCTGTAAGGGCTTGTGATGTTGCAGTGCCTTCTTCCATCAATGGTACGTCTTCTCTCTTTCTCTCTTAGTGCTTTTCAACAAACCATGACTCTAATGCTTCGCTATTTATCCTTTAAATATTATGTCTATATTTGTTCATTTTGTGATACTCGCTCTTTCTCTATTGTGTATGTGTACACTTTAGTGCATTGCTAGATACTCTACCTCACATGTATCCCTTTGTTTCATTCCTATGAATAATATATCAATTTGTGATATTCAATCTAAAATAGCACTATCAAGAAGGTTACAAAGTTACTCATTTGATAGAACTATGTATGTGTGTTTGTGCATAGGCATTGATGGGGTTACTTATGGCTTCCATATCTCTTATATATTGCGCGTTATCTACAATCCACTCTCATTTGGGCATGACATGTTGTATTTTCACCATTTTCATGTATGCTTTTATATGAATTAGAATAGGATTGATTTTATAGTTGGTTGAAAAAAAAGCAGGCCTTCACCTTAGTTGTCAAATAAATAAGGCTTTTTGTTGCTGTACTGGATTACAAACTCGTCATCACCGGTTACAAACAAAGGATGAGCAGACAAATCAGACCTGATATCTTATCATTTAGTTTCTACCCTTCGGTTAAAAAGTTCATCAATGGAAGAGGAAAGCTTGGGCACCTAACTGATGAAGTGAAGAAAGGAGCTGCAGGTGGGAAGTGAGTTGAATCACTCATCAGTGGAAACTTTTCTAAACTACTGAAACCAGTCTACTAAGGGTATTGTGAATCGAACTCAATCCTTCTTGTTTGGTTCCCTTAAAATTACTGGGAATATGTGACATGATTGTGTTGCAATTTCTGGGAAAGCAATTTTACGTTTTATTGCAATATATCATTTTCTTTATTTCTTTCTATGTAAACACTTTTGACTTAAGAGTTAAATCTTTACCAACATGGAAGAAACCTCTGCCAATGTTTCCTTAAAGACTATTCTTTAACATTCTAGTCATGTTTGGAGTCTGAAAGTTTCATTTATCTCGTTTGTATTTTATTTTAAAATAGTACTATTTCTTGAATCTTTTTTACATTTATGTAAAAAAACACGATCCTGCACTCTTTGGCTTTTTAAACATTTTATCCCATTTGTATTTTTACTTTTTAAAATAAAGTGGTTCTCGAATCTTTATTACAATTATGGAAAAAAAACACGATCTTGAATTCTTTAAGCTTACTCTTAACATTCTAATGTGAAGAAAATTTTACATTCATTTCATTTTTATGGCTCTCTTTTCAAATAAGGTGTTTCTTTATTCTTTGTTATAACATTCTGATGGAGGTGTTTGATGTCTAAGAAAAATTTACTTTTCTTTTCATTTTTATGTTAGGCTTTCCAAATTAAGTGTTTCTTGATCCTTTGTTACAACGTTAAATTCATTGGTTACTGTACTTTGTTTGGTTAACTAAAAAATGTCTGAAAAGAAAAGGAATATTACATAGAGAACATAATCCTTAGTTGTTTGGTCTTCCTAACACATTCTCTATCATGAAAGAAATTTCTTAAAAAATTCAGAAACTAAGAATGTGGTTTTGTTATTGGTTAATGGACAGAGAAGATAGGAATGAGCATGTGGACTGAGGTTTCTTTAATTCTTACATCCTCTTTGATTCTTAAGTTTAAATAATGATGTTTGGATTACGATGCCCAGAAAAAATGTTTTATTTTTTTACTTTTATCGACATAGTAAAATTATTCTAAATATATTATAGTTATTTTGAATAAGAGAAATTACCAAATGTATGTGATGTAAGTAAACTTACCCCTTTTTTGTTTTCTCTTTTTTTTGTTCAGTTTTTCGCTATTGGAGAATATGAAGTTGTCCAGGTATGGTCCATACTGCTCTGTTTCGTTGCATGCTGATTTCCGAAGTTATTTTGTTAGTTAAGAGATGATATCTGAAAACATATAGGACATGTTTGGTTCCCAAAAATGCCTAGTAAAGGAAAAAAAATTCTGAAAAAAAAATTGTAATATTTTCTATAATACTTGAAATATAGTGAGGGAAAGTAAGAGAGAAAATGAAGGGAAAAGTGTTTACACCCAAAGAGATCATATTTGTATTACTTTTTTTTTCTCTATGTGTTGTTATTAAAGTCAATTTAAAGCAAAGACATTAAAACTTCACAATGTTATGCCAGAATATCCCAAAGTTTAATAGCCACTCTGAACTGTTAAAGACTTGCTTAGATTATATATCCCTCACTTTCTTGTGCTTTTGCATCCTTTTGCCTAAACGGTAATCCTTACCAATTTAAGCAGGTTTGTGAAATTTCAGACTTGCGTAAATTTCCTTCCCTTAAGTCTGGATACGAGAGAAGGTATGCCATCGAGGCGTGCAGTTCCTTTCCTTTAGTTGCCCAAAACAAGCAAGGGCATTTCCATCCATAGCTTTTGGCCTTTTCCTTGGCTAAATTTGTAATTTTATTCAACGATAAATCCTTGGCGAGAGTGGGTGACCAAATCTAACACGGGAAGAGATTAACTCCTTCCATAAACTGAATCGAAGACAATGGATCAGGTGATTCAAGTCCTCCCTCTTGCTTCCTCAGCACAAGGGCACTTACTAGCCATGCGGAATCCCCTCTTTTGAGATGCTCCCACTTGGTAAGCGAACACCCCCACCATGGCTTGTCCATGGCTTGCCTTTAGGGAGGCACACAGGTAGCCTGCTGTTTTCATAGGTGTAGTCTTGGCACAACTTTCTAGTAGGATGTTTGCCCTAACTATGTATGTGCTCTTTTTATCCTCCTTCTAGAATAATCTATCTATATTATATGCAAAGAGCTCTTATAGTATTCATCAAACCCATAAAATTTTGGACTTCTATAATTTCCATGTCATTGAAAACAGCTATGCATGTAGGGAGAGTCGGCGAGGGCTCTCACTGCCCTGATCTTCTCTTCAGCTTATCTGCTCCCATCTAGGGTAAGGGTCTAACTTGGCAAAGGCCAACCCATGGCTTCCTCTTGGAGATTTTGGTGAAACGACCCCTTCGTCGACTTGATGTTCGACGGTATGATATCTATTCCAAATGGGCTCTCTCTCCTCGTCTCAAGCCTCCCGAATACATTAGTAATATAGAGACTTATTATACCCCGGACACACTCTCTGGCCGTACACAATATTCCAATTAACCAAGTGAATTTTCGATCAGTTTGCCTCCTCATATAAAGTCCAGGTTATGCACTGCTTGTAGCTTAATTACACCTTTGAGAAGTGGAAGAGTGACGAGTATAATGGAAGGTGGATAGTGTCTTTTTATGAGAATGAAATTTTTAATTTGTATGGCTTCCTTTGATTTCCTCGATCTCGTCATTTAGGTCTAGCTTCTTCAGCTTCTTTTGTAGTTCGAAGTTGAGCTTCTTGATTGCCCACCAAGCTTTATATGCCAACTTTATTGGTAGGTGACATACTTTTCCATAAACGAATATGTAAGGAGATGTTCTTAGCATCTTCTTAAATGTTGTTATATAGGCTAGCTTACATAGCTAATTCTAGCACCCAATCAGCCTGTATTTGGCACTTCCTTGCCTTAATGAGGAAGTTCTTGATTTCTCGTTGACTAGCTCCGTGATCTCGGTTTGAGGATGATCTGGTGACCCTTGTGTTTTACACCTGCATGTTTCCTGTTTAGTAAGGAGGCGATGAAAGATTTTTATTGAAAAAATGAGTGCGCTATATCTTACTATTGCTTTAGGGATTCTAGTAGAGAAAATATTTTCCTTGTGAAATCCTTTTTTTAATATAAACGAAGTAGGAATTATATTATATACTTAAAAATAGCCAAAGGTGGCCAAATGTATACGAGGGGGGCTTACAAGGGAACGAGAAGGCCTAATAAAAAAAGATTTCTAGAATTTTTTGTTAAATAAAATGAGTAAAATAAGCACTAACTCGTCAAAAGCAATGAGTAAATTCGGTGATGTTAAACGAGTTCATGGACCTTGTGCATGAAACACAGTCACATTTCATCGGATTTGCGGCTTGTTCGTATGTATATGAAGTTGTGGTGTTGGGATCGAGCAGTCTTATATCATAAAAATTTAGAATAAAATCAATTGGTTGTGGTTATAATTAAATCATTAAATTCAAATCGAATTGCTAATCTAGCCTCGTTTAAATGTGTCGCATTTACCATGAACTTTAGGAAGCGCTAGGTTTGTTCATCTTGCAGCGACTTGATATGCTTTTTGGGCCTTATCTTTAACTTGGTCGTGAGGGGTCGGTATGCTGACAGGAAATATCGAAGCGAAACTTGAGATTAGTTTAATTTCTTAAATTCCTTAACATCCTAAAAAATATGAGTCTTGATTGATCTTTCGAAACATAGTTTTACTTGAAGCCATGTATAACAATTTCCACTTTTATCTCCCAAGAAATTAGGGTGAAGTTTGTTAATATTTAATAATCTTTGTCTCAATATCTAGAAAATATTCGGGTCATATAAAACATATATTAGATTAAAAAATTATATAGCAGCCAATTTTTGAAATTAATAATCTTTACCTTTGACCTTTCGATCACTTGGCGAGAAAGTCGATGAGTTTTAAGATGATATGGTACCAATATTTCGGCACGAGTGAAGATGTCCTCTATTATTGATTTGAATGCAGCATTCTCATTCCACTAGCAGCTCTAACATTAACTAGTTTTGCTTTTCCATTTTTTATCACACACTTTTACTGCTAAGTGTTTCACAATATGTCCCATCGTCAATGTCTTTCTCTTGCCAGCGAGATAACGAGGCACTCTTAGTATATCGGCTCTGAAATTTTGATTATATATCGAAAATAAATATTTTTAAATATTTAAAAAACTCAAAAAGATAAGAATATGAAAGTTTTCTCACCCACTAGAATAATTTGCGAGAAAATCATTGTTGCACTCTACCACCCTCACTCTTGACGCATGTCACTGACCATTGTGTCGTGGTGTCAAAATTTTCATATACAACAAGATTGTTTTTCTTTAACCATGCTTTATGTCATCTGCATTATAGGTTTTAGAATATGACCAGATTAAAATCTTCAGCTTGGTTAAATGAAAAATATAGTCGTGATCCCTATCTTATTGTCCATTGAACCCCCTTTCCTTTTGTAGTTATTCTCTTCTCGGAAATGCTCTTCATTCAGATTAAAAAGAGTATTTCCATTGGAAATTTGTGATGACCATCATTATAGAAGAAGATAGGGATCGCGGCTATATTTTTCATTTAGCAGCAAGTAGGATTTTGACTCTTGGCTCTAAAACTATAATGCGAGATGGCATGGCATGGCCAAGAAAAAACAGTCTTGTTGGCTGTGTCAGAGCCACGAAGCCACGCCCGGCATGAGCAGTGAGCAACAAGGCAGAGTGAGGGTGTGGCTGTGTCAGGTGTTTACAAACCCGCCGATGAGTGAAACTTTTTCGCTCTTCTTATCTTTTGAGAGTTTAAGCTTAAAATATTTATTTTTGATGTATAATCAGAGCCCACTGATGATCTCTGCTGACCCATCTTGCCAGGAAAGCGCAGCGATGGCGATGGGGCTGCTGGCGGTAAGGTGTGTGATAAAAAATGAGCTTAACGGTAATGTGACCAGAGGCTGCAGTGAGAGATATTACCATTCGAAATGTGGCAGAGGACATCTTCGATCAAGGAAAATAATTGGCGCGCGTATAAATCTTAAGAAAACTTTGACTTACGCGATGTAGAAAGGTCAAATGTAGATGACTAAAAAGCAGTAAATCTCAGCTACTGTCTAACTATCTTCTCCTTGACACTGGCATCTTTGTATCTGAAACGGAAGTATTAAATATTAACGGCCAGCGTTTGGTATTCGCTCATGGCTCCGAGATACGCTGTTGGGGCTATGGCCATGGAAGGCGGCGTTACGAGACAAATTTTTAAGTTACTCCACGGCGGCGATCTTTATTGAGTATGCGACCCTAAGCATGATAGGTAAAGGCCCAGCATGTCGTCGATGCGAGCATCGGAGTTTTCTCATTCATGAGAATGTGATGCAACTAAATGAGGTTGTAACAATTCGTTTGAATTAATATAACAACCGGTGATTTATTCTAAATTACATAGGATATACTTGTCGATCGACACCCTGTGGCTTTTCATCGCTACATATGAGGCTGGTAAAGCTTTTGATGAAGTGTGGCCGGAGTGTGCCTGAATCCATGATAGCCTACATCCGCAGAAATTCTGTGCTGACGGATAGTATTATTTGTATTTATATTTAAATTTTAATATTGAATTTATTTTAGTTAGAATAAATTAATATGCCTTGTATTTCTATGGTTTTTTCCAGTTTCCTTAAATGACAACCAAGCTATATGTGCCATCAGAAGTCCGGGAGTGGTTGAAACATGTAAAAAGTTGAAACCTTGATATCAAAACGTTGTCACTTAACCTTGATTGGGGAGTGTTCATCGCATACATCACTTGATTCAGTGATCTTTTTCATGTTTAGTTGGGATGAGTTTCCATGAGACATAGTTTCTATTAGCTATTTGCTCGAGATCAATGAAGTGTTCTTATCAAACACTCATGTTGACCATTGGCGTGTTTGTTTACTCAACGAACATATTCTTGAGATCCATACACTTTGTCATAATCTGATATATTAAGCCAAGCTACTGAAATCTTCTTTCTGATTTATACCTTTGTTTGTTTTTGTTGTTATCTGTTCATCTTACTGGGAGATTAAAATTATAAGTGTCTATCAGCATCTGTGTTCTGTCAGCCAACAAGGTGTATTGTTTCACTTCCTTAATCTTAGAACTCTACTAGTTTGATGCTAGTATGCCATTAACTATCTTTTCTTACTCCTTTTTCAGATTTCCAATAGATTTTTTTTTATTCATTTTCCTTTTATCTCTTCATCTTAAATCATTTAAACTCCCTTATTTACCAGTCCTATATCTGTTTACTTCCGACCTCTTTACATTATATATTTCCTAGGCAAGTGAAATTTCTTTCATTAGTTAATGCGTTTTAGTTATATTATGGCTTTTTCCCCCAAATATCTTGCTATTTCTTAGTTATATCTTTTGAAGGAAGTGGAATATAGAAAGAAACTAGCAACATGCGCAAATCAGTACAATGAAATATATTATTTAGTATTGTTATATGTCCTAAAACATGACATCCCGGACCACTAATAATTCTTGGTACTTAATGACACATAATCTATGCAAGAATACCCAAAACACAGCGAAGCCCACCATGTCCCACAACATATAAAATGAGCTAACCTTGAGAATAGACATTCACGATCTTTGCCAGTTCCCTCGGAGTGATTTCTAGGTTTCACCAAAAACCTGGTGGTTACTTCTAATTACGTAAATCCACGAGCTCAATCCGGCGGTTGCATGTCGCCCAGGTATCCCCCATCCCCCATTGTCTCACTGGCCAACTCTAACCTTTTGAGGCCGTTAGAATTTGTCTCGATTTGGTAACTGATATAATGACCCACATCAGCACGACACTTAATAAACTGCATGTATTCGGTGATTGTCTTAGAACCCTTGATGGCGTATTGAAGTTGATCATGATTTACTAAATATGCCCACCTTGAGATGAATGGCGCATGTGTTACTTAAAGGTAGGCAGGCATCAAGGGAGGTGGAGGACTATTGAATAAGGGGAATCAAGGGAGCAGAGATGGAGTCGACAAGAGCACCAAAGAGCAATTTGTCTTGTCAAATCCAAGGGAGAAAGTCTGGATTTGGCGTGTCCTGGTCGGCGGAGCGAGTCATGGCCGGTGGACAAAAGTGAGAGCCATCGATAAATTTATGGAGGTCGTAGCTGATGAGGATAGCTTCGATACAAAGCTTCTAGGAGAGGTGGTTTGTTGATGTGAGTTTGACAATGTTTTGATGGGATATGTTGATGATGGTGAGAGGTGAAGCAGATCGAAGGACGGTGATTTGTCAAGTTCTCGAGCCATGATATAGGCTGAATGTGGGGAGAGAAGGTGGAAGTGGGTGAGGAATGGTGAAAGCCAAGGAGGAGGGGAGCTGGATGACCAGAGAGAAGAGAGAGGAGAGGTTTGAATTGCGGGCTTTGATACCATGTAGAAATTGCGTAAATGAATAATTGATTGATATTTTTCATTGAATAATTTGATATATAAACAGTACAAATTGAATCAAGAATGAAAGAATGAATTAGGTAACTAAATCTAGATTTGGCAGTACCCTTAGATGTCCAGTCAACCGCTGCACCTCAACGGGTTTTGGGGAGAACCAGCTAGCTAGCTCTGGGTTCAAGTGACATCTCACCCCTAACCGCAACTCATCTGCCGATTCTTCAAGACCAGACAGTTTGAACCTCCACTGAGTTTTCCTGCTCTAGGATCTTCTGATGGAGCAACTATCATGTCAATTCATTGGATTACTATTCCATACAGATTACGACCCCATGCAACTTACTAAACCGAGCCCTCCTGGGCCCTAACAATCTAGTAGTTTGAACTATACTAGCTAAGCATACCGGTTCCTTGTTAATCACTTACTTAGCTGAGCTGAGGATTTGAATATATATAAAAAATGGATCATGATCCTTGTCTGCCCTTCAAATTTCATTGACAGGCTATGCAACAATGATGGACATCATGTTGCCCAACTTCCCATAGACAACATAACTCTGGAATTATAAGTGTTCTCCTTTTATAGATATTTAGAAAAAAGAATGAATCTGGAAACACAATCATGAAGTTCATGATTCCAGAATTATTATTTAGGAGAGAAGAAAGAAAGAGCTTGAGGTTTCTACCTTAGATATTGTTGGAGTTAAGTTGCTAATGACCAGGCAAAATCTCTCCACGTTTTTCAGCAGTCAAAGCCCATTCACAACATGTTGACTCTATTGTTGCAGACTAAGCTGATACCTAGGCTTACTATTTTAAGTCTTAACTTGATTTTGGTGAGAAAATTTCAAGATCAAGAGTTGTGATTCACTTGACAAATTGTGTGAAGATCTACACAATACTAGGCAGACAACTGAAGATTGGAGAATTAATGATTTTTCTATGAAGGAAATATTCCTAAACAAAGAATATGGAAGGAATCCAACTAGCTTGATCAAGGCTGACACTTCTTATGAAGTGCGTATCGCAAATGGGCTTGATTGAGCCAAGTAAGGGAACGTGTGATACAGATTTTCTTGGTTCAATTCCCATGGAGGATTATAAATGGAGATCACATCTTGAAGAAGAGAGACTAAAACAGCCAGGCAAACTAGAAGAAAGTGTTTTATATCAAGATAATTGCTGAGGTATGATCCTTAATGTTGAGTAGATTTTTTCTCTCTTGGCTGAGCGAGATCGAGCTTGTATAGTCTAGATGTGGTTGGGGGGATAAGGGGATCTTATTCCATGTTTCATTATGAGAGAATTAGGTGAAGGCAACGTAAGAGAAAGGGGGAGTCTTGTCTCATATAAGACCAACTGTAACCTAATTGAAAAATAGTGGAATTTTCGTATCCGGGTTCCGTCTCGCGACGTAGGGCTGGGGCCGAACAAGCAAACATCTTCCCGCGTCCCGTGCCATGTATGTCGATTTATATTCTTATGTTTATCTCTGAAAATGAATACTTTATACGCATGGTTTGTAACCCGGGTTCACCCGCTTATTCACTCTACGATCGTTGATGCACCAACTCGATTACCACCCAAGTCCGCGACAACGCTAATTCTTTCAGATGTTCTTAGTTCATTCACTGCCATCCGAAGACAATGTGACGCCCCAAAACTCGGGGGTCCCGTTGACCACCGCCAACTTTTGCGAACCTCGCGCTGCCCTTATATCACGACCCATATAAGTAGTAAAATGGCACGTGTCGCTCCATACATCCATTCTCACCAAAACATATATTTTATACAAAAAGCGAGTTAATTTACAATTTGTTTTGATTATTAAATTATCCAAAACCTGGCCTCAGGACCATTTTTACAAAAATACACATAACAAGGCCACATATGGCCATTTCTGCTTCCTAAGACCCTGATCCCATCCCTGGGGTGAACCTTCTTCAAGACTGAAATAATTTTTTCCCTTGACAGAGCGGTAGAGCAATGCCCAAGAAGGGAATTATCCTACATCAGTTACTCTCCACCAAAGTGCTCATGCAATGACACACCAAACATTCAAGTAAAACATACAAGTCCCTACTCAATGTTTATATGTTATGGATGAGAATGTGATACGCCCATCCCCTCATCTCGAGCCCCACGACTCCTTCACGCACGCTTGGCCACATTAAAACACCGTTTCCAAAACAAAACGCTGTTTTTGAAAACATAATACAATTTCTGATAAAGTTCTACTGACAACCCTCCGAGGTGAATTGGGCCGGATAATCCTTCCGCAATAACTACGGGTCCTCCTCCGAGATGAATCGCTGACAACTCTTCTTCTCAAGGCAATTATTCGAAAAATCTTCCCGTCATATTCATTTGACAACCATGTTTTTCATGTCATGCACTCACACCTATTACTCTAGGATTCCCAGTGCATATGAAATGCAATATGCCATTTCACAACAATTCATGTTAATATATTAAGCATGCATATACTAATAGAATTTATACACAATCAACATGTTATTCACTCATAAGACACACCAAAATTAAATTTCACACTTCAAGCACAAACAATCCGGCAAATACCCATCTGAGCCGCTTCAAAGAATCACAATTTGCACACAACAACACACAAGGTCATATGAACAAATTCAACCTCGTCTCAAAACTGCTCACGATCACACTAATACGAATTTTCACTACCATAATCTTCGAACTCGAAACATGGTCATCTCGTGCCCTAACATCCCTATCCATCAAAATGACTCTTAACCAAGGAATAAAACAAGTAGGAGAAAACCCCTACCTCTCGGAGTTTGTCGAAACTCCACAATATCGATGCCCACGCGTAGCTCTTGTAGTGGGGATCAACTGTGCTTCTTGTCTCGCCGGGATTCGACGGACGGATTGCCGAGAAATCTAGAGAGAAGGTGGACTCTCTCTCTCTAGCTCCTTTTCTTTCTCTCTTTCGTTGGTCTCCCCCCTCTTTTCCTCTCCCCAAACCTGTTGGGAAAACTTTACCAAGATGACTCATTCCTTTCATGCCTAGTGTCCATTTCTCATTGGACACCTTAGATTTCCCTATCACCTTATCTCTTCCCATTGGATTTCACTCTAATGGCATGATGCCATGTGTCTCCTATGGCCCACACTTGAGCTCATGTTTGACTAGCTCATAGTCTGACATGTGTCTCATCTTGAGCCACTCGAGTTGCGCCACGTGTCCCGCACCATCGTCCGTGCCTCAAGAAACGTGAAATTTCGACTGTCTCGGAATTTGATGAAATTCGACGTGGTAACTAGATTTCGCGAGACGATTTCAATGGTGAAGTCCGTCACATCCGAGATTCAGAAAAATTTAGAATTTTGATCGAAATTACCGCTTTTACCCTTTTAAGAAAATTAGAGCTTTCTGCTCTTAAAGCTTTATCCGTAATATTCAAAAAAAAAACTTTTTAAGGAGTAATGTTTCATGACTATCTAAGAAAAGATCATCCACCAAGAGTTAATCTTTAAAGATATTAAGGGCAAGAAGAATTTCTAAAGGTTAAATATTTTGTTACAAATATATGAAGTTAAAGTTGTATCATGGAAGCCTAACCCGCATATGCTATATCATAGCCTTTTTTTTTCCTCAATTTTAATGAAGTGAATCTTATCTCAAAGTTGTCGGGAATAGAACACCCTATAAACATGCTTGATTGTTAAGACATTTGATTCAATATATCAAAACACAATTATCTGACATATCCAAGACACAACCTTGATTAATTCAGTTTCTAAGACTTGGCGTATTCAAAAAAAGAAAAAAATCAATCTTTTCTTTCTTACTTTCTCACAACCCAAAACACTACTTTTTTCCTTATCTTCTTTCATTGCTTGCCCACTGCATCTACATATTTAAGCCCCAAAAGTGAGTAAATTTCTTATTATTTCTACATTTTAGTTTGTACAAGTGCTTGCTCGGGGGTATAGATTAATTGTTTGTGGGACTTTCATGGCTTGATTATTGTGAGATTTGGGCATGCTAATGGATAAGAAAATTTGTTCTTAGGGAAATTTATTTTATTTGAGCTTGAATCTTTGTATTTTAGTTTCATTATATTAGAGCCTTAATTTTGGGATCATGCTTAATCATATTTTGGGGGGTTTAACAGTTAATATGAAATATCTGGATTTATTCACTTAAAATTTTAAGGATAATTTTTATTTTTTAACAAAGGTGTCTTCTTACTTTTTGTTTATTCCAATATTCATTAAAGAGATTTTTTTTTTTAATGAAAAATTTATTCAAAAACCACCCGGGTCAAATCTAGATAATTGATCATTTGCTTATCTCTTCGCCAATTCCAAAAGGAGGCTTGTACCACCAAGACAACATACTAAGCTATGTTCTACAGAAAAGCTAGATAACATGCTGGAAAATATCTATAAGAATTTTGAGAAGTTTTAGCATTGGAGAACTCAAATCTCTATATGTGCTTTAATTGCAAAAACAAATTCTCAATGATTGGATTAATCCTTCATAAGTTTCAGTAGTACCTCCAATTGTTTTGTGTATTCCCAGTTTCTCATCACCAGGTAATAAGGTCCTTTGTTTTACTTCTTGTTTCCCTTCATTTATAAAGATTTGCTGCATCCGCTAATGCATATTACTTGGCCAGCATTCAGTTTTTCTCTCTTTGGGATATTGAATTTTGTCTCAGATGAGTTAAAGCATCATTCCACCAATCCGCCTATCTTCTAAAGACTGCAACCTTGGAAAATGAAATTTGATTTGTTTTAATTACGCATTTAGTGAATGATTTCTGAAAATACTTTAAAGTTTGAAATAGTGCATTCCATAACCAATTGCTTTAAATTCTTGTTGAAATTCAGTGGAATTTAGATAAGATTCATCCAGTGATTTTATGACTCTGCCCAGCTATTTGTTTTCAAATCCTACATATACTGTGGATGGTATAGATTATGGCCTTAGCCGAAGTTGCAGTGATTTGCTTCTGAACGGGAGGAGTGAAAAGGAACAAAATAATGTTGTTTGGTGAAGGTGCCAAGGTGAATGTCCTGCCTATTAAGGTATTCCATGGAACTACCTATGCTGGATTATTGGACAAAATCTATGCAACCACGGCCATTGACAGAAGGAATTTCGAGTTGAACATCATATGCAGATATCCAATTTCTTCACAGGAGTATAAACCTATTACCCATAAAGAATGATGAGGGGTGGGAACTTATGTTGAAGTTCCCAGCAGATCTGGAGTGTACTGTATAGAAATATATTTGGAGGAAGAACCAGCACTTTAAAGGCTGAAGCAATTGCTTTGCTAACAAGAGAGACTAATGGAGTGGAGGTTGGTGATGATGGTAACAACAATGGGGCGGCTTCATCCGGAAGCCAAATTATTCTCCTAAATTGGCAACAAGAAATTGAAGGTACAGATAGTTTTATGCTCTTTTTTAAAACAGTGACTTCTAACTTTTATAATATTATTCCTATATAATTTCATTCAAAAAAGATTTTTTGTTTTAATGAAATTAATCAAAAACCACTCCGAATTAACTGCTGTATCCAAATTTAATCAAATGAAGATATCGTTTCAATTCTATGGCCAGATGGAAGGACGAAATGGGATGGCTTAAACGAGGATATTTTGGTGAATGTGCTGGGAAGAGGGGAATGGAGTCATTGCTGTTGATGTGCTCCCTTTGTGTGCAAGTCTTGGTATAAGGCTAGCCGTGAACCTCAATGCTGGGAAAATCTCATATTTCCTAGATACATCAAACCGAATGATCTAGATTATATATCTTAAGATAACGAAAGGGAGAATGAGATTCGAGAAGGCTATGCAGAGAGGCGAGAAATATCAAGGAAACTGGTCTGTCACTGCATTCGTGAAGTTCATTGTTAACCGATGCTGTGGAAATGCCAAAATCATCAAACTCCCTACTTGCTGCACTGTGAAAGCACTGGAGTACGTTGCAAACGAGTAAGACATCTTACCTTTTTAATTAATTCTAGTTCTGCATATGAATACTAGCCAACTTACAATTTTCAAAAATATATTCCATTAATTTAGAATTCTAGTGGCTTTATATGAAGTAAAATGTGATTTGTAGGTGTCCGAGATTAAAGGGTTTTGGATCGTTAGTTCCATATAATCCATCTATCAACGCTTATTATTCCAAAATATATATGCAAGTGGAAAATTTGACATACCGAGAGTAGGAGATTTCCATTTATGGGACGAAATCCTACCACAGATACGTCTTCACTGCAACAACTTCATTTGCCTAATGGGGCTGCATATAACTATCCAGGAGATGATGCCGCCTCTTGGTCGCCCACTTCCAGAACTTAAGTAGGTTCGGTAACGGCCGTTACTCGGGCTCCTGGGCCGAAAAGCTCGCCGTGCTCAGCTCAGCTCGTTAGCTAAACGAGCCGAGCTTGAGCCTTAATTTAGGCTTGATAAATTTCGAGCCCGAGCCCGAGCCCAGCCGAGCCTGGACATTAAAAAACGACGTCGTTTTTATTATTTGCCTTAACCCAAAATAAAAAGTTAAAAACCCTTTCTTGCCAAAACCTAGGGTTAGCGTTAGGGTTTTCAGATCTCTCAATCTTCTCCAACCGCTCGATTCTACTCTGTTTTCGCGGT
Source organism: Tetrastigma voinierianum (assembly GCA_016808115.1). Classification (NCBI taxonomy): domain Eukaryota; kingdom Viridiplantae; phylum Streptophyta; class Magnoliopsida; order Vitales; family Vitaceae; genus Tetrastigma; species Tetrastigma voinierianum. The sequence continues at coordinate 99,583 of JAEQBH010001345.1, forward strand.
ATTCGTCTCCTTCTTTCCGTCCGATCGATTCATTTCCGGCGAAATATGCTGTTAATCAAAGCCTGAAGTTTCCCACTGCGGACTCTCCATCCATGGAATTTCCGATTGTTTTAGATAAAGTCATATTGCCCTCGATTATATCGGATTTTGGGGGAAACTAGGAAGGATCGGTGGGGTTTTGGAGATTATGGGGAATTGAACGAATGTGAAATTGCAATAATATGTGTTAATCCATTGTCTATAGTTTGTTTGGGTGGTCATTGGGTGTCATTTGGAGGCGTGGTGGTTATTCTGGTTGTTGATTTGAATCGATATGTATATTGAAGAATCAAAGGGAGGAGGAGTTGACTGTGGGAAGGAGGAAGAACAGTTATCGTGTAGTGGTGCTTTTCGTGTTGGTTTTGTTGCAGAGGATGCGAGAAGAGCTTTGGTCGGAGCTGGGGCTTGGGCACTGTTCTATCCAACTTTGTTGTATAATGTTCTCAGGAATAAGGTTCAAGCAGAGTTTCGGTGGTGGGATAGGGTTGATGAGGTAAAGTCTATGTTACTTATGCTATTGTGTTTCTTCTGTTTTCGTTTTTGTTTGTCTTGGATAGTTTATTTGGTTTTTTGTTTCAGTCTATGTGGGTTTTTCTTCTTGTAATCAATTATGACCACGTGGATTTTCAATTTGTACACAAAAAGGAAAACTTCTTATTTTTGAAGTGCAAAGAAATTTTAGGATTGAGCTGATAGTATTGAAGATTTTAAGCTAGAAAATAGAGAGAAGAGAAACATTTGTTAAGTGAAATAATGTTGTCTGGGCATAAAATTATGACCACGTGGATTTTCAATTTGTACACAAAAAGGAAAACTTCTTATTTTTGAAGTGCAAAGAAATTTTAGGATTGAGCTGATAGTATTGAAGATTTTAAGCTAGAAAATAGAGAGAAGAGAAACATTTGTTAAGTGAAATAATGTTGTCTGGGCATAAGATTTTGAAGACCCAATCACTGGTGCAGTTTCTGTATTCGGTCTTTATTGAGTCCCTTTGTTTAGATTTTTTAAGTGCTAGTGAATTGTGAATTGTCATACACTACGTATGGTTGGATCCACTGATATGATTTTTTTCTTTAATAATTTTCAAGCAATAACATTTTTAACAGAACTGAACAAAAGAGATCATGTAACATATAAGCATGTTGAGATAAATCGAGATGGCTAAAACAATGCATTTGTTATTTTTCTGATCTGAATACTTATCTAGAAAAACCATTCATCTCTTATTATTATACATAGAAGGGCAATGGGATTCACAACCCTATTCACAACCCTATTCTTTGATTTCAAGCTTCACACAGGGTTTGGGGTGCTTGTATGCAGAACTTACTTTTAGTTCTAACACATTGATTTTCAGTTTGTACTGCTAGGTGCTGTTCCATTTCCGTCTGATGTTTTGCGCCTAAAGGAGCTTGGTGTTGGTGGAGTGGTCACACTAAATGAGCCATACGAGACTTTGGTTCCTACATCTCTATATCATGTAGGTGCCTCATTTTTTATTCATCCTAGGTCTTTGCAGCTTGCCTATATTCTTCCCTTTTAAGTGTTCATGCTATTTGGCAGCTTGTTTCTACACTTGTGTTCATGCTATTTGACAGCTTGGTGATATTCTTGACATGCAATTTGATCCACGTGCTGGGTGATGTGTTGGTTATATGAAATCAGAGTGCTGTGTTGAATGGTAATAGGAGCTGTTTGTTTGATTGAATAGATCTGGTGGTCACTGTTAGTAAGTCCCTAGTAAGAAAATTCAGAACTGTATTGCATTCTCATGTTACTAGCCTTTTAGGCCCAAAGCGCCTGGCTTCTAGTGGACTGGATCTGACTGCATATGGGAGGTCAAGGGTAGGGTGACTGGTGAATATATTGGGGTTAGTTTTGATAATTTTGTATAGGGTTTTCCCTCTTCTGTGGCAGTGTTCTCACACGTGGTTTTGGAAGCCAAAACACCTGACTAGTGGCACACATTTTTCTATTTTTTTCCATCATTGATAGTGGTTCTTCCCACCCCACCCCAATGGATGTAAGAAATAAATCCACTGTTGCATGATTGGTTGTTTTTATTTTTTAAAACATCCATATCATTATCTTCTTGGTCCTTCTATTTGTGACGGTTCAGCTCGAGGTTGCTCGAAGCCTGCTCATATAAAACCACCACGAGCCTCGGCTTCGCTTTTTTTTAAATCAAGCCAAGCTTGAGCCTAATTTTTAATTGCTCAAAAGCTCCGGCTCGGGCTCGAGCCTCCCCATAAATTAACAAGCCTAACTCGAAATGAAACAAGCTCTCGGCTCGGCTTGTTACCCGCCCTAAACTTAAGTACTTGGATCTACATGGAGGATTCATTGAGAAGGAAGATGTTGTGAAGGGGCTGCAAACAACTTGTTCATTTAGACATCAGGGAGTGTGGGTTTTTGTGAAGATGATGCCGAGATATTATATGAATACAGTTAATTATATGGATTTTTTTTTTCTGAAGAAACCTTTGTGCCACTTTATGCAATGTAAGAGGAATTATCAGCCACTCTTGTAAAGAAGTGTTGTAAAAGTTAAATGGATGGCAATGCATATGTAAAGAATTAAGAATTAGTTTTCCTTTCCGCCTATAAAATTTTCATACAAAACCAAAATAGAACGAAATCCTCATTTTTCTTAAACAGGTGTTGAAGAAACCTTGCTGCTTTAAGTTGTTTAGTACAACTGTTTTTGGTTAGTTTGTTTATTGACATTGTAACTCATATAAAAGCTGAGTCTTGGAGTGAGTTAGGTTAGGTCGTAAGCTGTACCCAGCAGTTTAATAATAACCTACTCACAAAAGCACTTATTTATTTTTATTTTTATTTTATTTTTGACAACTAACACTTTAGTTACAATGTAGTAAACCGTATCCACTAGGACTCAAACTCGAGACTTCTTCCATCTTTTTTCTCAGATGGAAGGAGGAAAATGGAAAGATCTAAGCGCGGACGTTTTGGTGGATATCTTTTTAATAGAGTTGGGATGGAGTCACCTTTTGGATGTTCCCTTTGTATGCAAGTCTTGTTATAAAGCTACTCTTGAACCTCAATGCTGGGAGCATCTTATTTTTCCTTCATACATCAACCCTCATGATATATGGGAGAACCATCGTTCGTTTTGAAGAGACGAGCGATTAAGTATCATAAAAAAATTTCTACTGCATTAGTGAAGTTCGTAGCTAACCGTAGCTGTGGAAATGCCTCCCTATCTTCACCGAGGAAGAAGTGGATTATGTTACAAACGAGTAAGGCATCTCTACTTCTACATTATTACTATGAAAAAGAAAATTCATCCTTTTGACTGTAACTTCTACTTCTATATACCAATGCTTCCAAATCTTACAATTCTCCAAAATTCCAATTAACAGTCCTCGCATAAATTTAATTCTGATATGTAGGTATCCCAGATTTCAAGTATTTTGACGTGGGGCAAACGATTTATCAATCAACTCTATGATTCCAAATTTATCAGCAAGTTGAAATTTTTGGAAATTTCTAAAAATATGAATGTTACTTGAACGAAATCCTACCACAGATCGGTCTTCATTGCCACAACTTCATATTGCTATTAGCTCCTTATAACAACATTGGGAGAGACGATGTTTCGACATTGGTTGACTCACATCCAGAACTTATGTACTTGACCATGGAGGAAGTCTTAGAAAATGAATATCTTGTGAAGATATTGAAGGGTTGCAAACAACTTGTTCATATTTAGACGTCAGAATCGTAAGGATTCGATGATGATGATGACGAGATATTAGATCTTGCGAGGGTTGCTTCACATATTCGATGATGATGCTGATATACTCATAACGAGTATTTAGATTTGGAATTTGATTAGTGATTTTGGGATATATGAATACAGTTGGTTTTGCAGCTTGTTAATAAGCAAGAGCTGTTGCAAGAAACTCGCTTTTGCATGTGCCTCTTTATCTAATATAAGAGGAATTATCAACCACTTTGAAGATTATACAACCTATAATTTTGTTTTACTTTAGCTTCTATTTTGCAATCTTCTTCCAAAATATTTTATGAGGAATGTCTCATCGAGCTTATCCTTGTTAAAATTATGAAACCCAATTGATAAATGTTAATAATAAGAGAAAAACTAAAATTTTATTGAATGACTAATCTTAATAAAAATTACATAATAAAGGTCTTTATATAGACTTACTAGAAAAATCCTAATAGGAAAAAAAAAAAACTTAAAGTCCTCAAGAATAATAAACCTACCAAAATAGAAAAATAATCCTATTAAATAATATGAATATATTATGTTTCATAATATAATATAATTTAACATTTCCCTTCAAACTCACTTATGTGGCAAACTATAAGCACCAAGAGCTTGGTTAACTAGAAAACAAAACTATAAAACAGAATGCCAATTGATACCAAATTGCAGAGAAAGAAACAATTTCAAAAGAAATCGAAAGAGAAACAATTGCAAAGAGAGAAAGCGATATAAATCGGAAAATCGACAACAAGAGAAACAATTTCAAAAGAAATCGAAAGTGAAATAATTGCAGAGAGAGAAAGTAGCATAAATCAGAAGATCGTCAAAAAGAGAAACAATTTCAAAAGAAATTCGAAGAGAACAATTGTAGAGATAGAAAGAAACATAAATCGAAGATCGTCAGAGAGAAACAATTTCAAAAGAAATCTGGGGTTATAAACAATCACAGAGAGAGCAAGAAGACGTAAGATCACAAAGAGACAGAACAATTTCAAAAGAAATTGGAAGAGAAACAATTGCAGAGAGAGAAAACAATAGAAATCGAAAGATTGTCGAGAGAAACAATTTCAAAAGAAATCAGAAGAGAAACAATTGCAGAGAGAGAAAGCAGTAGAAATCAGAAGATCATCAGAGAAAAAAAAATTCAAAAGAAATCGAAAGAGAGGCAATTGTAGAGAAAGAAAGCAATAGAAATCGGAAGATCATCAGAGATAAACAATTTCAAAAGTACTCAAGTTTGAAAAGAAAAAACAAAGGAAACAAGAACCAAAACCGTGACAGTCAATAGCTCGTGGACTTCATTCAACAACTTTCTTCAAAACTTTTCATCTTAAGAATCATCTACAAATGTGAAAGCTCTAACTCGTCGCGCCACAACCAAATTCTTGGTTCTTCATCACCGACTTAAACTCCTCTAACTCCAACAACCCATCCAAATTGCGATGAAACTGCAAGAACATAAAGAAATAGACAACATAAACTTCATCTTGGTCCGTCTTCACATCAATCCCAAAGTCGATCTTAAAAACCCTATGACACTGCAGTTCTTTCATCATCTCAAAGTAAGAAAGCCTGCCATCTTAGTCTTCGTCAAAGGCGGCGAAACGTTTATTCACCCAACTATTGAATGATTCTTCATTTTTTACAAAGCCAACAATGCAGGCGCACTGTAATCTCTACACTCATGATGGAAAATCTTCTTCTAATTCTCAGGACCTCTCGCATGGCTCTGATACCATGTTAAAATTAAGAAACCCAATTGATAACAAAAATAATAAGAGAAAACTGAAATTCTTATAGGAATGAATAATCCTTATCAAAATTACATAATAAGGGTCTTTATATAGACTTACTAGAAAATCCTAATAGGAACAAACTCTAAAATGCTAAGAATAAGAAATCTACCAAACTAGAAAAAGAATCCTACAAATAATATGATTATATTATGTTCTATAATATAATTTAATAATCCTCAATATATATATAGAGAGAGATTTGAAACGTACATGAAATTTGATAATAGAAAGGATTGTAAATCTTATATCAATTCTTGTATCCAACTTTGATTATTTCACTTGAAGTTAATTGGTATAATGTAGGTGGGTGCAACATTTTATAGCATTCGGGATTACACTCCATAAGTCTATAATATAATTAAATTGCTTGATTAACTAAGTTTTCTTGAGATGTCAAAAGCTTTAAGCTCAATCAGTTTCGACCGAATTGCTTTGACTAGCTTGAAACATATTTTAAACATAGGCTTTTAAGCATTATTATTATTATTATTATTATTTTTAGAATATGAAAGTTTTTACTTTCAAATTTTTTAAAATTAATTTTTCATTAAAAAAAAACTTTAATGAAAATTTATTCAAAAACCACTTGATTAAACTGTTGCATCCAAACTTTAAATAGTAGATTATTGATCATTTGCTTAAGCATTAAAAACTGCAGCATATATCCTTAACAGAGTACCAACTAAAGCAACTGTTAAAACCCCTTATGAACTTTGGACTGGCAAGAAGCCTAGTCTAAAGCACTTACACATTCGGGGATGTCCAATCAAGCAAAGGCCTTACAGCCACATGAAAAGAAATTGGATTCAAGAACGGTTAGTTGCTATTTTATTGGATACTCTAAAAGATCCAGGGGTTACAAATTCTATGATCCTACTACTAAATCAATTTTTGTGAAGGGAAATGCTTGGTTTTTTGAGGAGGTTGAGTTTGATGGGGGAGATATGATAGAGAGATTTTGCTTTCAAGAGGAATGTTGATATTCCTAATAAATTGCCATTGACATTGATCAAAGTTACTATATCCGATATCATTTAAGAAGCATCCAAATCAAAACAATATCCAAGAACCTCCTGTTCCAAGAACAAACTCTACCTCTCCGTAACCTACGCCTATTAAGGAGATCCACTAGAGAAAGGAGAAGTGCATTGCCAGATAATTACATTGTATTTCTTCAAGAACATGAGTTTGGCATTGGTGCGGTGGAAGATGATCCAATAACTCCCGCCAAGCCTTGGAAAGTTCTAAATCTCAAGAGTGGATTGATGCCATGACGAAGAGATCGTCCATGAAGGACAATGACGCCGGGATCTTGTCCTATCGTCAAGGTGTGAAACCCATTGGTTGCAAATGAATATTTAAAACCAAGAGGGATTCGGGAAGGTGACGTGGAGAGATATAAAGCTCGGGTTTTACGCTAAAGGTTATACACAAAGGAAGGCATCGACATAAAGAGACTTTCTTCCCGCTTTCATCGAAAGACTCTTAGACAATAATGGTACTTCAGGGCGCACTTTGACCTTGAGCTTCATTAGATGGATGTTAGTGACATTGATGAAACAATCTATATGGTGCAACCAAAATTTTTTGTGTCGGGAGATACAAAGAGGATGGTTTGCAAGTTAAAGAAATCTATCTATGGGCTTAAGCAAGCTTCTCGTCAATGGTATTACAAGTTTCTACCTGGTTATCATTTTGTTTGGTTTTGAGATGAATATGGCGATGACCGTATATACTATAAGTTCAAGTGGGAGTAAGCATATTTACTGGGTTTTATATGTTGATGACATATCGCTTCGCCACCAACGATATAGGCATGTCAGACGTAAACCAAGGGATTTATCAAAGAAATTTGAGATGAAAGATTCGTGACGCTTCTTTTCAGGTTAGGTATACAGATACAATCGATCGATCTCGGGGGAATACTTCGCTTTATCACAAAGAGCTTATATCGAAAAATTCTAAAAAGGTTCGCACGCATGATTGCAAACCAGTGACACCCTGCGGGTTAAGGGAGACAATTAGTCTCGCCAATGCCCCAAGAATAATTTCGAGATTCGTGAGATGCAACATATTCCTTATGCGTCAAAGAATAGGAAGTCTGATGTATGCCTGGCATACGTTGTTCTGGATATCAAGGCATTGTCAGTATTGCTTGGCAATATTTAAGCAATCCTAGAAAGGATCATCGATGCTGCCCAAGCGTGTCGTAGGTACTTATAGAGAACAAAAGACTACATCGCTTCACTTACTCGAAAGCTAGATCGCTTAGAGATCATTGGATATTTTGACTCCGATTTTGTTGGATGCCGAGATAGCATGAAATCTACTCGTGCCATATATCTACTTACTTGTCGAGGTGCTACATCTGGAAGAATGTTAAACAAGCCATTGTAGTGTCTCTCCCACTATGACAAACCGAAGTTTGTAGCTTGTTATGAGGAATCCAATCATGGAATATGGCTATAAATTTTGTCACTTCGGCCGCATATTATGGATGGCATTGGAAAAGACCACTTCCGCTTATTTTGTGACAATAAATCAAGAAGATTCATATTCCAACAACAAATCGTGAGTTCGACTTAAGTCAAAATTTATAGACATCAAATTCCTAGTTGTCAAAGAAAGGGTTCAAAGAGTGGACTATATCTATGTAACACATCGGGACAAACTCCATGATTGCGCATCCACCGACTAAGGGATTACCACCCAAGTCTTTCTATAAGCACATTGCTCATATGGGTGGTTTCTCTTTAGGTTGTGTCGCTTAGTGGGAGTTTGTATTTTAGATGCTTTTAGATACTTTTGTTATGGATATTATGGATTTTAAGGTTATTTACTCAAGTAAAGAAAGTATTCGGGCCATCCACTTTGATTTTGTATGGTTTGATCTCACTAAGGTTTAAGGAGGACCAGTTGGAAATAGGCATGTTGAGATCACATTGCATGAAATTTCCATGTTACACATCCACACTTGATCTTTGTCATTAGTTACATTGATATATGTGATCATTGATGGGTCTAGTTAAATATGTAACGACGACGCTTGGTTCTATATTGGTGTGGTTAATGGACAAGATTGTTAATGTATAAAGTTTCATAGCGAAAAACTCACGAAGTCACAAAGATAATTCACGTTTTATAAAGTTACATATAGCCCAAGTGGGAGATCAAGTTGAGTAAAATCAATATATGGATTGATATATTAAATAAATGTGAATTATAGGCTATCAAATAAAGTTAGATAATTAAAGTGATTAATTTTAAGTTTCGGGGGCCTTAATTAATATATTATTATAAAGTGTGGGCATCAATGTAGGAGACAAGGTAATTTCTATTTTTATGATGGGTTAAATAGAATATAAACAATCGTGACTGCTCATATAGCTGCACACAATTGGTTATACTAGGGGTCATGGTCCCCGTATCACAACATATTTTTTCTTTCTTCGATTCCCATTGTCGAGAAATATTGCATTTAAAATTTGTGTAGATCCGAAGATCATAAAGCCTTAGACTCGTGATCTCGTATCTCGAAGATCATAAAGTTTCGTACTTTAGATTCAAATATCTCAATATTTTGTTATGATCTGCAAGACGCTCGCAAATCTCAGATTTTGATTCTTGATGATTCAATATGAATGTTCTTATTTGTGTGATGGTTTTCACATATTTTTTTTTTAAATCTCTCAATGATACTGCAGCGCTGCAAAGAACTTGTGAAGTTAGACGTGAGGGACTGCTGTCTATTTGATGAGAGTGATGGTGTGATATTGGAGCTTGCTTCACATATTCCTTCATTCAGTTGCCAAGGATCATCCGATATAGACAACAGTGAGGACAGAGAAGTCAACATTGGTTTATGCCAATGCGATGCAGGCCTTATGTATTGGAATCAGGACGTTCCATTTAATTGGAATTTTATGAACAGAGTGATATATATAATTTTCATCTTTGAATTAGCCCTGAAACAAATGAAACCATGATGTTATAATAATAATGAAAAAGATGGTCCACACTTTACCTTTACTTCTCTCTAGCTCATCACTAGCTATTGTATTTTCTTTAATTTCTCAAAATTTTCGAACATCATGGAGTGAAATATGTAAATTATTGTGAGAATGCCAAGAGGAAGGGTGAGTTTTAGGTTTTGCCTTATGAAAACGATTTTCATTTCTCAAAATTGATATGTGAGACAAGCATCAATCCACCAATCCGGTTATCTTGGAAGACAGCAACTTCAGAAAATGAAAAATTGATGTAGAACAGTTGTGATCTATGTGAATGATTTCTGAAATACTTCAAAAGTTTTGTCAGTTTGTTCCATGACCAATTGCTTTAGATTCTTATGAACTGAATAGTGTTTTGTAGTGTCCCAAATTAAAGATTTTGGACGTGAGTTCATAAAATGTATTTATTAACGCTATTATTCAAAATTTTATAAGCAAGTGGAAAATTTTGGCAATGCTGAGACTAGGGAAATTTTACTTGAAAAAAAAAACCACAGATCCAATTTCTCTGCAACAACTTATTTTGGTTGTCAGCTCCATATAACTACTTTGGAAAAGATGAGGCATTGGCCTTGGTGGCGAAACAGACATCACCATTGAATTCTTCTCAAGAAATCTAGTTATCTTGTCGAATTTCATCAAATTTTGAGATAGTTAGAATATTTTTATGATTTTCTGGGTGATAAATAGTCAATGACTCAAGGGATGAGATTTTTACGAAAATCTCGGAAGTCAGGAAATGGATTAAGTTTAGTTCATTTAGAATAAATTGAACTGAAAATAAATCAATTGTTTCGAGGCAGAACTTAATTCGGTCGAGAGATGGACACATGGCACAATGTGAGCCATGTATCCAAACTTAAAAAAAAAGGAAAAAAAAGAAAAGAAAAGAAAATCAAGAAATTAAAAATGAGGATGACAAGTGGCAAAGGAGGAAAGTAGTGGAAGTTTCACTTCTTTATCCATTCCGTAGGACAACAAAAAGAGAAAAGAGAAAATGAAAAAAAAAAAAAGAAAAAGGAAAATGAAAAAAAAAAATAGAAATGAGAAGGAGAGCAAACAAAAGGAATTTGGTGGATAAGAATGAGAGGAGGAGAAAAAGAAAAAAGAAATAACAGAAGGGGATGAGAGAAAGAAAACGGATTTGGGGTGTTACAGCTTGGTATCAGAGCTTAGGTATACGGTCACTCTAGGGCTCGATATATGGGTTTAGATCATGCAATCATCAGGCATTTTGATGAATAAATATGCGTGATATGTGCATGATATGGTGTCATATATTATGAAAATCATATACTTGGTAAATAGTATATGGGAAATAAGTATAATGTATGTTAGTGGTGACATATGCACTACTAATTGAGTAAAGAGAAAGAAACCTCAATTTACTATTTGACTTATGTAGATGGCAAGTCGAGGAAGAGGACGTTAGGCCGATCACGAGGCACTCCATCCGTGCTCGACGCAGGCCTTTGTCGAGGGCATGGGTTTTGGTACCGGCTAACATTGCACTGTGCTACTGCAAATTAAGGGGGCCAAGTAATCTCCCAACCGCTTACAAGACATCATCTTCTCGACATTCATCTGTGTGAGGGGATCCAGCCGGTAGCCGATCATCGGGTTTTGACAGTCGAGGATTTCGAGGCTATGAAAATTACCTCCGATGCTACGAGGATCAGGCTAGCCACATTTCGGTTATAGGGTGAATCCTAGATACGGTGGGATTGGGTCAAAGTCTCACGGGATCCGGAGACGATGACATGGGGAGAGTTCTGAGAGCTCTTCATGGATAAGCTCCCAAAGATCCGCAAAGACAAAAGCTCGAGCTCTCGAGTTGAAACAAGGAAGTATGATTATGCTCAAGTACATAGCCAAGTTCACCGATTTGGCACGTTTCAGAGATGATTATGTAGCCACAAATATGGCCAAGGTGAGGAAGTTTGAGGATGGCCTGAAGTTGTCCATCTAGGGTAAGATTGTAGGATTCCTCCTACAAGACATAGACTCTATTCTCAGGATGGCCATGGCCATATAGAGAGGGATAGAGGATGCATGGAGCATCCGAGATGCAGGTGCTAGTGGCAAGAAGAAGGAGGACCAACCTTCTTCTTACTTCTCACGGAAATAAGGTAAGACTTCTATTCCACAAGGGGATTTCCTCGTGGACTCGACCACAGCCAGGGGGCGGGCCAAGGCCACTGGGGTAGCTTCCAAATACCAACCGTCGACATGTTTCCATTGCCATCAACCCTGACATATGAGGCTGATCGCCTACAAAGTGATCCCGTGGTTTCGATCAACGCAGTCCCCAATCATCGTGGGACAGCGCGGATTACGCTCATTCTTTCTCACCCCAAAGGGCTGGGAGGACCAAGATCAGTCCTAGGTGCCGCACGCGCCTCTTCATACGTATAGGCCAGAGAGGCCAGGGTATGGGTTGAGGTCGAGGACAGAGCTCACGGCCGAGACTTCAGGGACCCAGGGGCGTGTTTACGCCATCACACCACGCATCGAGCCGCTTGATTAGTCGGGTTATACAGGTATATTTCTCGCTTATCTCGCCTACGGGCAAAATATTGTTTGGATTCTAGTGCATAGCATTCTTTGTTGTCGCGATCTAAGTGTGGATGTTTTCTTTGGCTCGAGGCAGAGACCTTGGAAAAGTTGTTACACGTGAGTTCTCCCTGTGACTGGTGGTGAGGATCGACGATATGTCGATCAGGATAGAGATCTCAAGGATTCTACTCACTGCGGACCTCGGGGTGATGGATATATCTGATTCGATGTCATTCTTAGCATGGACTGGTTAACGACACACTAAGTCAGTTACTGGATCGTGATCGTAGGAGAGTTACCCCTACAATACGACATCGGATTCTCAGGTTGTGCTCGTGGAGATAAGCATGATGCTTTACCCCAGACTGTACACGACTCCAAGTGGCATGGACAATTGATGGGTCGCTAGGCAAGCCTTACTTCGAGGACGAGGTGAGACAGTAATTTGGCTCCACTTTATTGGTTTCAGAGCAGGAGGATGTTTTTCTAGATGAATTACGGGGATTACCTCCGCACAGGGATGTAGACTTTGTTATTGAGTTACACCTTGGTACGTCGCCCATTTCTATGACTCCTCATAGGATGGCACCGGTTGAGTTGCAGGAACTCAAGGTCCAACTGCAGGAATTGTTGGACAAGGGTTTTATTAGATCGAGCACTTTACCATGGGACGCTTCAGTTCTGTTTGACTGTGTATTGGCTATCGAAAGTTGAACAGAGTTACGATCAAGAATTGGCATCTATTATCGAGGATTGATGACTTGTTTGATCAGTTGAAAGGGGCGCGAGTCTACTCAAAGATAGACCTTTCAGACTTGCATTGTCATCAACCGAGGGTTGTGGAGTCTCGATATCCCAAGACAACGCTAGACGCTGCATGGGCATTTCGAAGCCATAAAGTGATGCCTTTCGTTGACCTAATGCTCGGGCGCGTGATCCGCGGATCTCATGCATAGGGTATTTCAGCTTGGACTGGCTTGTCAGGGTCTTTGTCGATGACATCTCGATCTACTCCCAACTGAGGAGCATGAGGATCATTTCCGAGGATTGTTCCGTGCACTCAGTGGACCATCACATGCTAAGTTCAAGTAGCGCGAAGCTTTCGCTACTAGGGTGAAATTATTAAGACACATCGTACCTGGCCTGTGTGCTAGTAGACCTTGAGAAGGTCGAGGTCGTGATGAGTTGGGAGAGCTGGGTGTCGCCTTCGAGATAATGCAGTTTCAGATTACTGGCACTACAAGAGGTTCATCGAGGATTTCCTCCCAACTAAAGAACACCTATGACTAGATTGACCTCGAAGGGGTCAGTTCGAGTAGAATGACCTCAGGTGGAGAAGGCATTCCAGAGTCAGGAAGGGAGTAGCTTACTCACCCTATTCTAATAGTCCTCGTAACGGGATGAGGTGCCACGGGTATCAGGATGCCTCTATGACTCCGACCGATGTGTTTTGATGCAATTCCTCGGGAGGGTGGTAGCTGGTTCTAGATGCCTAAAGAATCATGAGCAGACTACCCACACATGACTCCGAGTCAAGGCCATAGCTTTGCCTTAAAGATTTGGCCATTACTCAGATGGTGAACAAGCTTTAAAGTATTTTCATACCACAAGAGTCTGAAGTATATTTTCACACAACGAGGCCTCAACATGAGGCAACGCAGATGGGTGGAGTATCTGGGGAATTATGACTTCACTTTGCATTACCATCTTGGTAAGGCAAATGTAGTGGTCGCTCTAAGCTCCAAGTCATGGGGAGTACTGGCTAGTGTAGCTTCTCGAGAATGGCAAATGCTCGAGACTATGAGACAGTTTAGACTACAGTATAGTGATCATGCTTAAGGAGCGTTAGGGAGTTTGGTGGCTACGCCATCCTTACTGAGCAGAGTGATTGAGTCCTAAGGGCAGGACGCAGAGATATCGCCCACTGTGCGGACCGAAAGGCCATTCAGTACGAGTAACAAAGGCTCGACCATCCACAAAGATGGTAGTCTTCTGTGATAGGACTGGCCATGGTTCCTAATCGACCGATCTCGAGAGAGAAGATCCCCGAGAGTTCCACCGCTTCCCGCTTTGTCGCGGCATCCAGTGGGCACGAAGATGTACCGAGATCTTTGTCGCTAATATTACTGGAGCGGAATGAAGTGACACGTTGGAGATTTTGTTCGATGATGTCTCACGTGTCTGTGTCAAGGCTAAGCACATAGCCGCAGGCTACTTCAACCATTAGAGGCAGTTTTGAGCGAAGTGGGAGCACATCACGCATGAACTTTAGACTCCACTCGCCAATGCACACCAGGCTGTGGAAGCATGATGTTGTGTGGGTGATTGTGGACCGGCTCACTAAGTCGACACATTTTCTACGGCATGATGACCTTCACACTGTGAGGAATTCTCACCGGGCTTATCTACGAGAGATTGTCAGTTACATGGAGTGCTAGTCTCTATAGTATCGCATGTGGATCCCAAAGCCTACGACACTTTCGGGGAGTTTCAAAAGGCCATGGGACATAGTCAGCGATGAGCACCGTGTTTCATCCGTAGACAGATGGTTAATCGAGAGAACCATGTGCTCTTAGAGGACATGATGCAAGCATGCTGTCAGATTTTAAGGGTAGCTAGAGGAGCCTCGTTTAGTGTGAAATTACTTACAACAATCGGCATCGCGCAGCATACATATGGCACTCCTATGAGGCTTATACGGAGGCTACGCCGACCCTCGATTTGTTTGACAAAGACGGGAGCGCATTCCATCATATCCGGACTGATTCGAGACACTCGAGAAGCGTGGATTGATTGGGAAGCTGCTCTTCTCGCCGCTCAAAGCCGACAGAAGAGCTACGTCGACAGATGGCGTCAACATCTAGAGTTTGAGATGGGAGATCACATCTTCTTGAAGGTCATGCCTAAGAGAGAAGTGGTCAGATTCGGCAAGCGAGAGAAGCTAGAGCCGAGGTATATCGGGCCCTTCGAGGTACTCAAGAGGATGGGCACAGTTGCGTATCGATTGGCGCTACCACTAGTTTATCAGGTGTCCATGAGGTGTTCCATGTCTCCATGCTCCAGAAGTATACTCGAGATCCAGCTCATGTAGTGGATTGGGGAGAGACATCGCGATATCGATGGACCTTCGAGAAGGGACCGATGCGTATCTTGGATAACCGGGATCAGGTTTTTCAACGCAAGACCGTGCGGCTAATGAAAGTGTTGTGGCAACACCGAGGAGTGGAGGAGGCAACTTGGGAACGCGAGGACATGATGCGGGCCACCTATCCTTCCTAATTGAGGATGAAGGTGTGTTATCTAAAATTTGGAACTAGAATAAATATTGCATATTGATGAGTCCAAAAACTCATTAGATTTTTAATCCATTTTTCTGAGCATATTAGAAGATAAATGTTGATTCGTATGCAGAAATGTGGATATTTTAATCAAAGTTAATTTTTGCATAAAAGTACAACAGAAGCAAAAATCCCAGCAAAAATCAGAAGAAGTCAGCCTAAGAGCAGAAACGAGGTCGCAACTGAAAGTCGGAGTCGCAACAAGAAGCTTGTTTGTTCAGATAGTTCGAGGTTACGACATCGCCAGGACTACTCGAGAAGAAATAGCGCTTATTCAAACGAAGTCGTGACTAAGTTTAAATGGCGACTAGAACGACTAAGGCAAACAGTTGATAAAGGTTGCGACTAAGAAAGTGTGGTTGAGACAAAAGGAATTAATCAAGGAAGAATCTCAGGTCGCGACACCACGCTGATGTCGCGACGTCGATTGAAGACAACCGAGGTCGCGACATCAATCTCAGGTTGCGACGTGGATCCGTCAATGAAGCCATAAGGAAAGTCTCTGCAAGAAAATGAAGTTGCAACTAGTTTTTAAATGAAGGGCTCCATTTGAGGTCGCGACGTGCAGTTGAGGTTGCGACATGAAATCGGGAACTGGAGTCTTAACAAAAAGATTAAAGTTGCAACCAAATTAAGAGTTGAAGAACAAAAGGGAGGTCGTGAATCAAGCGGCAAACGGTCCTCGTTAAGAAATCAAGTCGCCACCACTTTATTAATCAAGGACCACAAACGATGTCGCGACCACTCATTCAGGTCGCGACCTGAAGAAGAACTGACAGAAGAAATCCAGGTCGCAACTACTTTTGAGCAATTGGGACTACATGCAACCAGAAAAAGAGCAACATGAGGTTGCGACATCACCTTGAGGTCGCGACTTGGAATAGAGGTTGGAAGGAGGAAACTGGTTACAACAAATAATTGAGGTTGCGACTAGAAGAAGGGAAATGAACATCAAAGGAGGTCGCGACCTAAATTCGAAACCTGTGAAGGTAGAAGACCACAAACAAGGTCGTGACTAGAAAAAGGAAGTCGCAACCTAGAACGTGAGGCGTGAAATGCAAATGTGGTCGCAACTTAAACCGAGGTTGCGACGCATAAACAGCCAAGGAAAAGGAGTCATGACTAATCTGAGGTCGTGACTCGTAATGCGTAAGAAGGAAGATAACGAGGTCGCGACGCGGAAACTATGGTCGCGACATCAACTCGAGAAGCATCAGCCAACAAGGTCGCCACTACAAACGATGTCGCTAATTAATTAATCAAAGCAAATGAAGGAACCTGGTCTGCAAATGTATAACAAGGTCGCGACTCGAACAAGAGTTAAACAGCTGAAATCCATGTCGCGACATCAACCCGAGGTCGCGACCGAGACAAGAACCAGGCTTTTCTTTTCGGGAATTTCAATTGAAAGGTGACAGCTCCATTTTTCTTTGACAATATATAAATAGACGTTGTTAGAATAGTAAAGTAGCTTTCGTCTTCACTACCCGTAAAAGGGAATCCGGGAGAGGAACTCAAAGGTATAGTTTAGAGTAGAATTTTATTTTTAAATTTTTTATTTTATTTTTCTTTTCTCTTCTCAATTCTTTTTCTCGATTTGAATTCTGCGAACCGGTGCGTAAACGATCGAGCTGATTTCATTTATGTTATTTTCTTCTTAAAATTACCGCCTGAAAATTCTATGAAATCTAGACAAATTGAATTCATTTATTCTCGCCTACTGCGACATAAAGGATTTATATGTGATCTATGTCTACTTCCTTTAATTGTAATGTAGTAATCGAACGCAATAAGTTGGATTTGATTTACAGCTAGTTATAAACTTTTCCGCAAAACGACGAGAAAAATTATTCGGGTTGGGATTTACTTACTTGGTGTCGCTTTTAATCGATAAGTTCTAATAGTAGTATCGAATACCTCCATTGAGGGAATGTATCTTCGGCTTCGATTTCCGTGGATGCCCTCTCGCATGACACAGAGATGGAGATTCCCGAGTCGAGAGCATTCTTTTCTCGGTATGCTAGACTACCATCATGAACCGGGCCAGCTCAAAAGTTCATTTTGATAAATCCCCATCTCGCTTCATAATTGAAGTTAGAGGAGTATTTAACAATATAAATAATCGTGAGAGTTCACCTTAATCTAAAGGGAAGTTCCCAACCCGTGTTAGCCGAGATCTAATCAGGCGGAAAGGATCGAACCAATAGATCCGTAGGATGAGCCACCAATTAAGGGTAGAACCTTTGCAAAAATCCCGAAGGAAATGCAAAGATCTCGTTGTCATCAAGAAATGTGGGTGTGAAGTATTAAGAAAGAAAATGCCTGTGATCTTGCAAGAAAATTGGAACATGTGTAACTCCGGTTTGATCTGACTTCGAGAGAAGCAAGAGCTTCCAATGAATGTGGAGAACTAACTGCAGAACATTTAGGCAATCTTGGACAAATCTGCATCCATCAATACAATGGGAGTTAAATGTACTTTCGTAGAATCGATCGTTTCTATCAGAATTCACCGATAATTCCTTGCTTTCTCACAGGAACAAATTCGGTCCAATATTTTGTTCTTTATGTTCTTGGTTGTTACTATTTTTATTTTTATTTTTCTTGTTTTGTTTTAGCTCAACATTAGTCAATAGTTTAGGATCTTTATTTCTTTTAGATAAAACTTTCACTATGTGTTTTTAGTCCAAATAGCATGGAATTTTAGTAGTCGGTAGTCGACCCTAATTTCACAATCTACGTGAGAATGATACTTGAACTACATTCAGATTTACTACTAGAAGGACTCGTGGCACTTGCGTTGTCATAGACTAAACCCAATTTTAAAATCCTAAACATCAAGAAAAATCTATCTAATCAAGCAAATTTATCCAAAGTGACATGGATGCAAGAGAAGTGTAAGGTTCTTGTAACTATGTGAATTTAAGGGGTTTTTAGTCTATATAGAAAAAGTAAAACACATATGCATGTGTTTGTGTGTGCAAGTGTGTGTGACTTTTGGGGATGAAAGTCTGTTAAGGGGGGAAGAATGTAAAACCCGGGAAAAATTCAATTTTTTTGAAAAAGGGTAAAACAGTAATTTCTGTTGGAAACCGAAAATTTTCTAGATCTCGGATGATGAAACGGACTTCATTTTTGAATTCGTCTCATGAAATCTAGTTACCCGTCGACCCTCACGACTCCAAGACAAATGACTTCACTGCTGAGGCGTCGGTGTTGGATGACACATGGCATGACCATGTGGATGCCACATGACACCTTAGGAGATGGACACATGGCATGATGACCATGTGGTGTAGCAAGTGACACATGACATTTGGATAAATGGCCCATATTGAGCCATGTGTCAAATGGAAAAAAGAAAAAAAGAAAAAAAAAGGACCATACTTTACGGATACCACACTCGAGCTCCCAGGTAATCGCTACCCAGGCTCGATACCAAGTCGTGACGCCCCCAAACCCGGGGTCCCACATAACCAACCAACTCCGCGGAATTCCTATGAATTTCGGCACTGATACCACATCAAGCTGTCCCATTTATGTGATTCATATTTTCATTTAAAATCGCGAGTCTCCTTGCTCAAGGAGCTCCACCAAAGATACAACCTATATAATAAGATAATCATAACTCCATCCAGTAATAATCTCAACATAAGTATTATCGACCACATGTGGTTCATATGTCCATATCCCCAATATACATCCCCATCGTATTCCATTCAATTCACATTTAATTCTAAAATATGAGAATAAAACACTTAAATACAGTTCGTAAGAGTCCGATTACGACCCTCTTACCATAATTACATACCCGACTATTTAGACAATAGTCCCAAAATAATTTAGTTACAATTTTTTTATACAAAATACCTTTTACAAAGGAAATATCAAGGCCACACATCGCCCTCCTTCATAATCACGACCTCATCGGAGCGCCTTCTCCCTGTACAATCCCTGTACCTGAAAGAGGGTCCCACGACGGGGTAAGCAATGCCCAGTAGAAAAATTCTCCTACAAGGGCTACTTCCCGCCTAAATGTATTTTCTTCAATGAATGGCTGATGTATGTATGTCATTGCATGTGCATTTAGGTGGAGAATAGCCCTTTTAGGAGAATTTTTTTTTTTGTAGCTTATGTTCCTAATCATATTCATTTTGGTTTTTATCCATTTTGATGGTCTCTGAAAATTATTTTTATTATCTTAATTTATTGTTTTTGGTGCTCTTTCTATTTTTCAGAAAAAAAAAAAAAAAAAAAGAAAGGAACCAAATGTGTTTTCCTTATTCTTTTTGGGAACAAAAAAACAATTTTCAAAAACTATAACCAAACAGTACCTAAAATTTCCAAAAACCTTTGGGATCAAATTAGGATGCTCTCCATGGGAGCAATCCAAAGATAAGTGATTGAAAATTTCCAGCTCTTTAAGAAAATTCCTACTTTGATGAAAGAACTTTTTTGAAGGAAAAAAAAAAAAAATTTAAGGTCAAAATGTTCATCAGCTCACCAAGGAATATAATATCATAGGATTTATACTGCTCGATGTGATCTTGCAAATTAATATTCCAAATTCATACTACAAAGGAACAAAGGGAGTATGTGTTACAAATTCAATGCAATTATAAGATTATAAAAATCATATTAGCTAAAAGTCATAAACTGTTAGGAATGTCTCACAGATTTAATGTTACTTGTGTAAGATTTATAGAGGTTTATAGTTGTTGTATTATTAATACAGAAAGAATCAGGTATAAATACAGAATATCTTATAAATATTATGGCTGCAAGGAAAAAGTTATGAAAGAGATTTGATGTGTGTAGAAATATAAGGCTTTGAGAGATTGAGATGAAGTAAAAATGATCACATTAGCTAAAAGTCATAAACCTTGAAAAGTAAAAATTAAAAATGAATATACATACTCTACTGCCCCTAAGAAGAAGAAGAAAAACAAAGATAACCCAACTTTGTTATCTATAACCAATGGCTTTGATTAAATTAATTACATTCAAAAGTTTGAATTTACACAACCTATACATGGTTCATTACATTAACTGGGTACCTTTTTTTTTCCTTATTGGTAAATATTTTTTTTACAATGTTTAACAATAAAACAAGAAGATCAAATTATGACAAAGATTCTTTGATACCAAGAACTTGTAAAATCTATATACTCAAAGCACGTACACTGGGATGCATGCATATTGGATGGGTGTCAACCCAACCCCTAGTTTATGTAGGTGATAAAAGGATTTGTATTTGTTTTTACAATACTTTAAAAGTTTTTAGATATTCCTAAAATACCTACTTGTTTATCCTTAAATGCCTACTTATTTTTCCTTAAAACATCTATTTATTTTATTTAAAAAAATCAGGATAATATCATATACTTTTAAAATTTCAAATAATTCAAACCTTTTTGTAAATATTTTAAAAAAAAAAATCTATAATCATAAAAAAAACAATTCTATAAAAATAATTATTTTAAGTTTTTATTAATACAAATTTTTGTATATGTTTATTAATTAATTCAAATCTTTTTGTAAATATTATTTATAATTATGAATAATTATTTTAGGTTTTATTAATACAAATGTTTATAATGCTTATTCATTAGTTCAAATCTTTTATAAATCGTAAACAATTATTTTAAGTTTTTATTAATACAAAAACTTTTATAGAATCACTTTTTGAATTCCTATAAAACGCTTTCACAGAAGCGATGTCAAGGAAAACGCTTTGTCTAGAAGCACTATTACAAAAAGTAGTGTCACAAGATGCTAGCACGCTATAGACAATTTTATTTATATATTTTATCTTATCAAATCAGTTTTAATTTATAAATTATTTAATTTTTGACTAAATATATTTTTTAGTGTTTTTTAAAAATAAAATATTAATGTAGTGTTAAAATAAAGTGATAGTAATTTTCTAAGAAAAGTATTAATGAAAGAAATGAAATATTTAATATTAATATTCTACTTAATTAAGTTAATTTATTCAATAATGTAAAACAAAATATGATTATAACGTTTTTATGATTTATTTAAATTTAGTAAGTTTAACTTGTATAAAAATCGATAAAAAAAGATTTGGGGGTATTTGGTTCTATTTTTATCATATTTGGTGCTTCAATGCACCTTTACATAATCCCTTATGTATATAAAATTGTTGTACAAAAAAAATAATGCCAGTAAATATAAGTAAAAACCAATGCTATAAATATGTAAATTTGATCATTTTTAAAATATTAAATAAATTTCATTAAAAATCTTAGCACTTAAAATAAAAATTAAAATGATAAGTTTAATGAACAAATCAAAAATAACATAATTTAAGAAATTCAACTGTAAAAATTATTAAATAATAAATATTAAATTGTACTAGATATGTAATTAATAAATGAAGTATGTTAGAGCAACTCCAACGGGAGTTGTTATCAGGGGTGCCATCCCAAGAATGCAAATGGCACCCAATCACAAACTATGCTCCAAATCCGGGAGATGGCATCGAGGGTAAATGTCATCCGTGATTTTGAGGTGCCATATTTGCAACTTTTGGAGGTAGAGGTTGGGAGGATGCAAAATAGCCGTCTACGGCCAATCGTGTACTAACCAAGCATATCTACAATTTCTATAAAAATACATGGGACCAAAGGAAAGGAACTTTTACCTTGAATCTCAATAAACCCTAGGCCTAACTCCCAACCCGAACCTCTACCCTCGTTGTCGCAAAGTGCAGTCGTCTGAGAAAGGGATAAGAGAGAATGTTGAAAGCTGTAGGGAGGTTATAAGAAGAAAGCATGAAGAAGATCTGTGCTGTATTCTTGTTGTCGCCAGGCAGAGTCATATGTGAAAGGGAGGAATAGGAAGACAGAAAGAAGGAGGAGGAAGATAAGCAATAAAGGTTTAAGATGCTGACGCCTAAATCGGGAAGGCCCAAGTGATCAACCCGTCAACTCGAATACTGTGGATGTCTGCAACTCGACACTACTTACGAAAATCTAAGTAGTCTCTCTTTAATGGAGAGCTCTACCCAAAGTACAAAATCTGTCCTAATAATCAACAATGACCACACATGGTCCAAATACGAGTAAAATAATGGCCACTTGGACCCCTGCATCAATACTCACAAGTACATCAACTATATACAATAGTTCAAGAGTTATTACATTACTCTTAACCAAAACAAATATCAAAATTTACAATTTTAATACATGTTCCACAAAGTGAATACTAAATCCACAACCCAACTTTCTTCTAAAATGCGGCCTCTAGTGAGCGCCGTCCTCGTGCACACTCCCTGTACCTGAAATAGTGATCCCTCGATTGCAGGAGAAGCCCAAAAGAGGATAATTTCACATGGGTTACTCCCACCTAAGTGCAGTGCACATGCATGGAGTGACAATCACATTCAAGTAATTTCATGAACTTCTTTCGAATGTCTACGTGCTGAAACCCATGTCTCGAGTCCTCACGACTCACTCACATGCCTAAGCTAATGAAGTAAAAATATCAGTTTTCACAACAAAGCTTTTTGTTTCTTGAAAACTTACCACAGTTGGTGAAATATTGGACTACCCTCAGGCGAATTTACGGATAACTCAGAAGCAGTCATGGTCCTCATCAAGAAGTGATACGTTGGACGTCCCTCGAGAGCGATTCTTCGGAAAATCTTCCGCATCAAAATTCATTTCACAAACATTTTCATTTTTTGTTTCATTTCATGTCATGCACTCACTAATATTCTAGGCTGCTTGATGCATATGAAATGCATTATACCAATTCAAATAATTTATGCTAATACAATTCACATGCATATATTAACATAATTTACCTCACAACAATCATGTTATTCAATTTTCACATCAATAACACCAAGAATTAGCTCACATGGGCTAATTAGCAAGCCACAAAGCAATTCATTGTGAATCCTTCAGCGTCGTAAAAAAATCGCACAAATTCACATCACTATTCATAGACGGTGAAGGCTAACCCAGGTGACATTGTTCACGGCCACACAAATAGAAATTTTTCGCTCGGTTCAAAGCTTTTGAGACCCGAATTCTGATTAAAACAAACCTCAGAACATTCCTAACCATTTACACTGGCTCTTAGCCAAGAATAACACAAGTGGAAAAGATCCTACCTATTGGGTTAGTCGGGGCTGTAGAATCGGTGTCGTGGCATTGGCCGCCGTGGAAACGGCTTTCTTCTTCTTCCGTCGAAAACCGACGGTCCGATTGGCCGGAATCCTAGAGAGAAGGTGCTCTCTCTCTCTCTCTAAAAGAATCAAACTCTAGCCACTGCATCCCTTTTTTTCTACTGCACAATTTTTGGTCTTTTAATTTGGAGAAGAAGACCACTATTTGACTCTTTTGTCTCATTATCATTAACAAATTCTATAATTCCATTGGTGTCCCTTTTTCTTGATTTTTTTGACACTTGGCAAAATCTCGGCCATCCATCTCATCCTCTCTCTACTCACGCAACACGTGTCACATGATGCGTGTAGTAGGTGTTTTGTCGCATCACGTATGGATTTTTGCGACATGACACTCGGTGCCTCGGCGTGGAAATTGAAATGCTAGATTCAGCGAAGTCGACGTGGTGGTAGATTTGTGAATGATTCCAATGGTGATCTGTTTTGTCATCAGAGATCTAGAAATTTTTTGGATTTTCACCCAGAAATGATCAACATATTTTAAATGTTTTCTGATTCACAGCGATGCTCATTCATTGTTTTCATCACAAAATAGATCAAAATTATACAATTTTAAATGAATCTAAATTGTACATTATTCATTATCTTTCTCAGTATCCATTACTGGGACTGTTTTCAGATATGTTCTCATTCTTCAATTAATAGATGATTTTTCAAAATTCAGAATGATAGATGATATTTTAATTAAATAAGTGCTCATTCTTTAAATTAATTAGACCTTTTTCTTTTATATGAATGGTTACAATAACAAGTTCTGTCGCCAGTGCTTGACATGTGATTTATATGATGATACCATTGATAATCCCATTAGTAATTTATGATATAAATGAAATCGTTCCAAGATTGAAAATCATAAAGGACAAAGAACTCTCTGTGAAGAAGATAAATTAATTGTATCTGGTGACAATACGAGCAAGATGCAGTGCGGAATGAACAACAAGGTGGTGCATTATGGCAAAGAATATTGCAATACTTAGAACTTCATGGAGGCAATCATGAAGAGCGTTCTCAATCTTCTATTAAAAGTCGTTGGACTAATATAAATGCAAAATGCAGCAAATTTGTCGGTTTTCATAGTCAAATTGAAAGGAGCTCGAAACAAAGTGGACACCGAACAAATAATGTAAGATATAAACTTTTAATTTAGACACTAGTATGATTTGATATTTGAACTGTGGCCCGAATAATTTTCATATGTTTCGGGTTGATGAAGCAATGTTTGCTAAGTTTGTTGGAAACCATTTCAACGAGCATTGTTAGAATATATTGAAAATGGAATCAAATGGGCGATAATTTGTGCGACAATAAGAAAAAGCTCATTCAAGCGTAGATCTGGCGAGATCAACTCATGTTGAATCTTGCTATTCAACTCCATATTTAGGGGATGACACTAAACCCTCGTCCACTCCCAACCTCGATAAGCCATTGAGCAGAAAGGCTTCGAAGAAACAACTTAAAAACAAAGAGAAGCAAACCGATGTTGAAAGTAATAATAATAATAATAATAATAACAACAATGTGAATCATCTAATCGGAATCCCGGGTGTGACACCCTTTCTCCGATCCGACCCGATTAGCGAGGTCAGACCAAATCCCGGGATGCTGCAGGTACTAAGGCGGCGCTGGCTTCGGCGTAGGATGTAGTGAGGTCACTCTTACATACACAGTTGAACACGTGCTAAGCTTTTATGCTTAGTGGGAATATGACTTCTAATGAAGTCACCACCACTTTATACAAATATATAACACATAAACATTCTGAGACTCTTATCATTTCTCATATATATATATATACTTTTCCATAACCAGTTTCATTTTATATCATCTTCGAGATACTTTTCATATGTACTTTTACTTCTTGTTTTGCTTGTATACTATCATCACATAGCGGTGCTATGCTTCCCATATTCTCTTCATTTCCTTTGCATATACGTCATTTCTTTTATGTTTCGTATGCGCATAAACCTTAGGAGTGGATACGAGATACTATAATCCCATGAGGACCCGAAGGTGCTATATTCCTTGCCATGAAGCATTGATCCATGAGGGCACGTGGCGTTGTAATATATTATACCCGAAGGTATCATCAGTCGAGAACGGTGACCCTGTCCATGAGGGCCCGGAGCGGTGACCCTTTCAGCCACCTGATCCCAAACGGGATCCTATGTCATTGACAAACGGGTTTGATTTCGAATATAAGCGATATGCGGGCTTATTCTTCCTAATAGGCATGCCCATCTATCCCTCTTAGGGTTCTAAGTAGACAATCAATACTTATTTTATGTTGTTATATATCTCATATTCGAATAATTATTGTCGTGGTAATCATATGAGATATATATACAATCAGTTATTCATATCTTTACATTTTTCATACTTCATTATATGCATAAATAACTATGCTTACAACATACCTTATAGGCTATTTATGAATTCATAATAGGCGTTCATAATACAAATAACTATGGTTACACATGCGCACACTGTTTTCTGTGTTTTCTGGAACTAATATGAGTTCCAATCTTATCAAGCTGTCTATTGATGATTGCTTGACTCAATGTGCTTTCCATAGAGTCTAAGAACACCCCAGTCGGAGTTGAAGCGAAGAAGATATGACGCCAGAAGTTGGAGGGGTCTTTGCGCGGCCCGGTCTTGACAGGCAGCCCTTTGTTGGGCGATCGCTGTTCCACTGACGACCCACGTTGGACGGTACTTTGTTCAGCGACCCCTTGTTGGGCGACCAACATTGGGCGACGCATTCAGCGACCCCGCCGTTGGGCGACCACTTTGTTCATTGGCGACCACTTGTTGAAGCGACCAGCATTGGGCGACCCGCGCATTCGCCCCAACTGACCCTTGTTTGGCGACCAGCGTTGGGCGTATTCCGCTGGCGGCCCGCCGGTAGGCGACCGCTGTTGGACGACCATTTCGCGGCGACCCCCTTGTTAGGCGACCCGCGTTGGGCGACCCTTTATTCAGCGACCCGCGGTAGGCGACCCGCGTTGGGCGACCCGGCTGTTGGCTGGCGACGCTGTTTGGCAGCGACTGTTGGAAGACCACTTTGTTCCTTAGCGACCCCTTGTTTGGCGACCCTTTGTTGGGCGACCCTTTGTTGCGAAGCGACCCCTTGTTGGAAGCGACCCTTGTTGGGCGACCCGCTGTTCACTAACGACCCACTTGTTTGGCGGCCCTGTTGGATGACCATTTACTGACGACCCCTTGTTTGCTTGACCCACGGTAGACGACCGCTCCACCCGTTTGGTATTCGAGTAAAAAGACCATAACGGTCTCTGAGTCAACTTAGAAATTCAAAAACTAAGCATCAATTTCATTGATGTGGCCAAAATTTCTAGAAGGACTTACTGTAATTCTCTTTATTTCTGGTTCAAAAACTCGTTCTAAGGTCCGTGCGTTGTTTGAATTGGCGAGCGGCCCGGTAGTGAGTGACCTCGATAAAGGACTATAACTTGGTCCTAAAGAGGTCCAAATCGAGTAATTCAAAAGCCTAACATCAAAGTTCATTGATGTGGCTGCAATTACTAGAAGGACTCACTTCCGGAATTCCCTGTATTTCTGACCCAACAATCCGTTCTAAGATCCGGATGCGCATATGATTGACAATAGGGAATTTTAAGGTTCAACACCTTCTAGACCCTTCTCAAACCCATATTTAAAGACCTTAAAGCTCTTCTTAACTCCAACCCTACAAGAAGGAGTTTAGGAGTTCCTAAACCAAACCATACACACAAGATAGGGTTCTTAACCATGTATCTAAACTTTATAGTCGAAAACTAGACTTCCATACTCCCATAGTTTACATACGTATTCATGGTTCCATACTTTTCTATACCAAATCATAATTCCATACCAATACCCATATTTCCATACTTTTGATACAAAATCATGGTTCATACTGTAATCTTCTTCTTCTTCTTCTTCTTCTTTTCTTCGTATTTACTCTCCTTTTCCAAGACAAATAAGATATTTCTTTTGGTCTTATCCTTATTGATCTTATCCCATTTTTATTTTACTTTGGTCCTCCAACTCTTATAGTTCTGCAAATCAATTTATAATATTTTTACAATAGCCTCCGTCTTCTTTATTATTTGTATTTAACATGCATATTCTATTTTGTTTTATCTTTATTTTATTCGAGGAATAAATATACTTTTACGTTTATTATACCCCGAAGCATGTTATAAAATTTGTTAGGGTATAATTTGGGTGTTACAACTCTCCCCCTTAAAAAGAATTTAAATCCTCGAAATTCATGCAAGTCGAAGGATTCTTGGATCTTGTGCTCTCATAGTTGCTTAAAACCCAAGTAGCTTCTTCTACACCATGGTGTTGCGAGAGGAGCTTTCACCTGTGGTACTTGTTTGTTCATGGCTTGTTCGCCCCTCTCGAGCAGAATGGTCTTGGCTCCTCATATATGACAAATCTTCTTGTACTTGTATTTCTTGCCTTTGGTAGTATGTGGCTCATCGGGCGGTATCTCGAAGCATCGACACATGAAACACATCGTGTGAATTTGGCCGGCTACGTAAGGTGCCCAAATCGATAAACCACGGGGCAATCGTTCCAAAATCTCATATATTTTATGAACATGGACTCGGCTTGCCTTCGACCAAACCTAAGAATTTTCCTCCATGGTGATACCTTTAAGAAGACCTTGTCCCCCACTTTATATTCAATATCTCTCCTCTTTAGGTTAGCATACGACTTTTGTTGATCATAGCACGCCTTTAACCTGTAGAATAACTTGTACTTTCTCTTACGTATCTTTACTATGTACGGACCTATCGGTTATCATTCAATTACATCAACACACAGGAGTTCTACATTTCCGACCATACAAAGCTTCATATGGTGCCATACCAATGCTTGACTGAAAACTATTGTTATAGGCAAATTCCATCAATGAATATACTATCTGACTTCCCAAAATTCCATGACACAACCTCGAAAGCATCTTGAGCACACAGATCAATCTACATTGTCCATGCATTTGCGGATGGGAGAATGCCGTACTAAAATCCAGCTAGTGCCTAAAGCCGACCAGAATTCCTTCCGTAACCTCGACGTAAAACTTTGACCCCCATCCGACACAATAGACAACGCACACCATGCAATCGCACAATCTCATCCACATATAACACAGCTAGTCGATCCATAGAATAGTCAATCCCGACCGTATAAATGGGCCGACTTGTGAGCCTATCTAATCACCCAAATGTAGTCATGTTTTTGTTGTGTGAGGGGAAACCCGATTAATAAAATCCATGGTAATGTTATCCCACTTCCATTGAGGAATTGGAAGGGGGATTTAACAAACCCGTTGGCACTTGGTGTTCGCCTCGACTTGTCGATATGTCAAACACTTAGACACATATCTGGCCACATCTCTTTTCATTCCTTTCCCCACCAATAAAACTGCTTCAAGTCCCGTACATCTTATTCTCCAGATGCATGGTAACAACATTATGAGCCTCCCAAATAGCAATCTCTT
Organism: Tetrastigma voinierianum; assembly: GCA_016808115.1. Classification (NCBI taxonomy): domain Eukaryota; kingdom Viridiplantae; phylum Streptophyta; class Magnoliopsida; order Vitales; family Vitaceae; genus Tetrastigma; species Tetrastigma voinierianum. The sequence continues at coordinate 128,803 of JAEQBH010001345.1, forward strand.
TTTCTTTAGCTCATCATCTGGGCACACATAATCTATTCTGGAAATACAAACTTCCAACTTCTTTCTCTAAAAACTCTGGCCTGTCACCATCTCTAACCATCTCGTAAATTTTTCGTAATCCTTCATCATTTTTCAAGATCTATAATCATTTTCTTTAAACTGGTTATGCTTCTAATTTGAGCTAACTAGCTCCATCATCACCTAATCTCCAATCACTGCATCAGAGTGACATTGCTAACACTCATTTTCGGCGCAAAGCATCGGCTACTATATTAGCCTTCCGGATGGTAATCTATGATGCACCATAACTTTGTAATAACTCCTAACCACCTCCATTGCCTCAATTAACCCTTTCTAGCGTACTCGAGACTCTTATGATCGGTGTAAATTCTACACTTTTCCCCTCGTATAAGCAGTGTCGCCATATTTTTTAAAGCAAACACTACCGCAGCTCTTAACCTCTAGGTCATGAGTGATGGTTTGTTCATGCGGGCTTCAATCACCGACGATAAGCCAATTACTTTCCCATCTCTGCATTAACACGCATCCTAAACCAATGTCTGAAGCATCACTATACAAGGTATACCATTTTCTCGAGTGCAGGCTGCTGGGCCAATACCGGTGCTTCAACCAAAGATTCCTTTCAACCGTCTTTCAAACTATTCCGAGCATTTGTCCTGCTTCACTAAACTTTATTCCTTTCCCAGTAACTCGTGAGCTTTATAGCTTATGACCGAAAGCCTCTCACAAATCTTCTTATAATAACCGGCTAAGCCCAAGAAACTTCACCTCAGTTACATTTGAGGATTTCCACCACAACCGCTTCAATCTTAGTGTGTGATCAACTCTTTATACCCTCAAGAGCCACAATATGGCCTAGAAACGAAATTCCTTTAGCCAAAAATCACATTTGGTTTAGCTTAGCATATAACTTCTTTCTCTCTTAACGCCTTCTAAGACTATTCCTCGTGTGTTGTTCATATGTTCCCGCATCCTTAGAATACACTACAGGATGTCATCAATAAAAACCACAACAAATTGATCCACATAGGGTCGAAAACCCTATTCATCAAATCTGATGAATGCCGCTAAGGCATTAGTCAACCCAAATGGCATGACCAAAACTCATAATGACCATATCTGTCTAATGCGCCGGCACATCTCCTTCCTTTACTCTCAACTGATAATACCCTGATCGCAGGTCTATCTTCGAAAGACACTCGCCCTTTTTCAATCGACAAAGATCTTCAATTCCTCGCAACGGGTACTTGTTTTTCATCACACCTTATTAACTGATAATCGATGCACATCCGTAGTGCCATCTTTCTTTTTCACAAATAAAAACAAAGTACCCTCTAAGGGGACACACTGGGTCGACAAACTTTATCTAAAAGTTCTTGCAATTGACTCTTTAACCCTTCAGCCCGTTTGAGCCATCCCTGCATCGTGCCCGATGCGACCGCTCCCTGTGACAATTTCTGGCGCTAAGTCCACCTCTCTCATGTGGAATACCGCAATCTCTTCGAATACATCTGGAAATTCCCTACATCGGGATCTTTTCTACATCAACTTGACTCTCTTGAGTCAAGTATCAAAGCCAAGAATGTTCCCACATCCTTCTCATAATTCTCCTAGTCAGAGATAAGCTGGAGATGACATTAGACATTACACTTGATCCAATGCCTCAGACCATTACCTCGCCAAGCTAGAGCATCTCAACACTACCGTCTTTTGTCCACAATCAACGATAGCTCGGTGCTTAGACAACCAATCAATTCCTAGAATCAAGTCAAACTCTCGGAATGGTAAGGTTATCAAATCAGCGAGAAACTCTCTGCTCAGAGCAATGGGGCAATTTCGTATATGCTATTCACACTAACGCAGCCCCAACGGACTAGTTACATGCATGTCATATGCTAATTTCTCCTTTGTCGGTATTTGTCAAATACATACCCATGCAATACATATGAATTATATCCAGATCAATCAATGCATGCACTTCTATATCATATAAAGAAAATATACCCGCTATAACTTCAGGAGCATTCTGATCCTCACGAGCCTTCATAGCATATGCTCGTTCAAAGTCAGAGGCATGGGATCGCATTCCATCAGCTCGACACTATGCCCCTCGTCCTCTATACCGAGATGGGCCACTACGAATTTCTACCACGATCACAGCCTGGCGGTGCCGTTGCATCTTCCTCTCGCACTTCCTTGTCGGGTTTCTATTATCCCCCATCCTCGGGACACTGCGGCTAAAATGCTCAAGGCTTCCACACCGAAACACCCTCCTCAATATCCCCGCAAACTCCCAAATGCCTTTTTTGGCAATGAGGGCATCTGGACCCTCTCCTCGTCCAACTCGAAGCACTCCTCACCCGTACTCACGTGTTACATCGGGAACTTTTGCCTTCTACCCTCAAAGCGGGAATCATATTCATCAGCCTGAGATTCTCTAGCTCTTTTCTCCCGAGGAGACGAAGCCCTCTAGAAAACTTCTTTTGAAATCTTCGTCGCTTCTTCTCGTTTCTAGTCTCTACTTTCATTGCAGCTGACCAAACCATAAAAATCCACCGTTCGAGGAGAAGCCATAGGTGCCAAAATACCTCTTGATGGAATCATGCAAATTCATCCACTGTTACACCTAAATTCCTTGTGAGGACCACAATTCCGTGCATATTTACTAAGATGGCTAAATTTTTTCATATTCAAATAATCGATAAGCTCCTTTTGCTTCAAATTCAGGAACTGCTTCCACTTGGACTCCCTATACATCTCGCAACATACTTTCATTCCGACTTCGACAAAGAATCTCATCGTGACTTGGAACTTTTGGACTTTGAGTACTAGTTTCCACTAATCATATGCCTCACCCCGCAATAGTGAGAGACTCCGCACATGATGCTCTACCCGGAGGACATCTAACCTCTTCTAATACTCTATCTAGCTTTTCAACTGCACTGCTCGACTCTTCCATGCTCGACCCATGGAACTCTCTGTTCCAGGCCTCACCCGTGTCTATTGGAGCTTTAGGAGAGGTCAATCTATCCAAAACCCGAGCTATGTCTTGCGATATTCTCAAAGAAGGTCAGGCTCATTAGGTACATTACTCAAGGTTCAAGCCGATAACCCTTGTTCCATCGTCACACTCACAGCCTTCTTCGAGATCTATCTATACAAACACAAGGACATCCACATCAGGCCCACACATTACTAAACACAAAGCTTTTCTATTTATATACTCATCCAGCCACCAAACTTAGGTTTCTTTCCGTAAACTGCCCAAACCCAGCTCGATACCACTAAACCTGTGGACACCCCTTTCTCCGATCCGACCATCAAGGGTCCCAACCTGCAACCGGATGCTCTGCAACACTAAACCGTGACGCCCCACCGGCATAGGATGTCAAGTGAGGTCACCTTTTATCATACTTAGAACCTTACACTGTGATATTCATAATAGCAAAACAAATTAACTTGTATTACATTCTCAGAAATGGATTACAAATATATATACAAGCTCCAAATATGGAAATGTTCAACATTTACAATATTTACATTGGTTTACAAATTTCTATATATACAAAATAGACCTAAAGGTCTTCCAAGTAAGCACCTATTGATGTGTGGCCTTTGACTCCGCCGATGGATTGCCCGTCACTTCTTCCCAGACTCTACACCTGATTGAAATTAATCTGCATGTTTTTATGCTTGTAAGGGGGAATATGACTTCTATTAAAGAGTCACCACACTTTTATACAAATGCATATAACACATATAACATTTAGCAGACTCTTATCATTTCTCATATATATATATATACTTTTCATAAATCTCAGCTTTCATTTTTATATCATCTTCCGTATACTTTTCATGTAATCTTGTACTTTTAGCTTCTGCTCAGAATCGTATACTATCATCACATAGTGGCAAGTTATGCTTCCCATAATTTCTCTTCATTTTTGCATATACCGTCATTTCTTTATGTTTCATGTCTCGCATAAACCTTAGGAGTGGATACAGAATACTATAATCCATGAGGATCCGACAGGCTGGCATTCCACCGTGATGAAACAGCATCCACGAGCCCCAAAGGCCGTAATATATTATACCCGAAGGTATCACCACCGTCCGAGACGTTGACTCATTCCATGAGGGCCCTGAGGCGCTGTGGAGACCCTTTCACACCCGATCCAAACGGATCTATGCCATTGACCCAAACGGTCTCGATTCGAATATAACTCGATATGTCGCAAAGCCATTCTTCCAATAGGCATGCCTGACTCATCCTCTCTCTACCATTTCTGCTGCATAATCAATATGTATTTTATAGCCCAGATATCTCATATCTCGAATAATTATTGTCATCTGCAATCACATGAGATATATATGTACAATCAGCTATTCATATCTTTTACATTTTTCATACTTCATTATGTGCATAAATAACTGCGTTATTAATCGTATACTTATGAGCTATTTATTTAATTCATAATGAGCGCCTATAATACAAATAACTACGGTTAATTGCATCGTTTCATTGCTGTGTTTTCTTGGAACTAATATGAGTTCCAATCTTATCAAGCTATCTGGCTGATGAATTTTGACTCAATGTAAGCCTATAGAGTCCAAGAACACCCAAATCGAGGCTCAAACGGCTGAGATATGACCTTCCTAAGTCGAGGTCCTCGCGCGTTTCGCCTCGACGAGTCGCCACCGCTTCGGGCGCATCACTCGTTCACCGACGCACCTCATCGATCTAATCCCTTGTCGGACGGCACCACCGCTCACCGACGAATTTCCTTTGTTGGATGCAACCACCGTTGACGACCACGCTCACCGACACTTTATCGGACGCACCACCGCTGGACGCACCAATTTTCAATCGACACACCTCGTTAGACGCACCACCGCCGGACGACCACCGCTCAATGACGAATTTCGTCGACGGTACCACCGCTGACGACCACCGCTTCACCGACGAATTTCGTTAGATTTACCACCGTTGACTACCACCGTTTCACCGACGACTTCTTGTTAGGATTTTACTCACCGTTGACGACCACGTTTCAATGATGAATTTCTTGTTAGATTTAATTCACCGCTGACGACCACCGCTCACTCAATGCACTCTTTGCTCGATCCACCTCGGGCTGAAGACCACCGTTCCTCGATTTACCCCTTGCTCGACGGCACCACCGTTGACAATTTCACCGTCTCACCGACGACCCCTTGCTAGGACTAATTAACGTTGGACTCCACCAATCGCTCACCGACGACCCTGTTTGACGACCCCCGTTGACACCACCGCTCACCTGACGACTTTGCTTGACGACCGTTGACGACCACTCACCCATTTGACTGCTTCCTATAAAAAGACCATAACTTGGCTCCACAGGAGTCCGACTAAGAAATTAAAGTCAACATCAATTTCATTTGATGTGACTACACTTCACTAGTAGAAGGACTTATCGCCCAATTCTCTTTATTTCCTGGTTCAAACTCGTTCTAAGGTCCGGCTAGTTGACCTGAATTGGAAGAACTGACCCTACCAGATTTAGCTGGGCTGACTCCTCAGTAAAGGACTATAACTTGGTCTACATGAGGTCCAAATCGAAAAATTTAAAATCCTAACATCAGTCTATTGATGTGGCTACAATTTACTAGAAGGACTCACTTCGGAATTCCCTGGCTTGACCCAACAACTGTTCTAAGATCCGGATACTCGCATGTGATTGACAATAGGGAATTTTTTCTCTGGGTTCAACTTGCAACTAGACCTCCCTTCAAACCCATATTTAGGAGCCTTAAAGCTCTTTCTTAACTCAACCTCTACAAGAAAGGAGTTTAGAGTTCCTAAACCCAAACCATACACAAGATAGAGGGTTCTTAACCATGTATCTAAACTTTATAAATTCAAAACTAGACTTCCATACCCATAGTTTATATACACTTATTCATGGTTCCATACTCTTTCTATAATTAAATCATAAATTCCATACCAATACCCATATTTCCATACTTTTCGATACAAAATCATAGTTCCATACCTGTAATCTTCTTCTTCTTCTTCTTCTTCTTTTCTTCGTATTTGCTCTCCTTTTCTCCAAGACCAAAATAAGATATTTCTTTTGGTCTTATCCTTATTTGATCTTATCCCATTTTTATTTTACTTTGGTCCTCCAACTCTTATAATATTTGCAAATCAATTTATGGCAATATTTTTACAATAGCCTCAAATCTTCTTTATTATTTGTACCTAATCCTATGCATATTCCTATTTTTGTTTTTATCTTTTATTTTATTCCTAATAAATATACTTTTATTGCTATTATACCCAAAACATGTTATAAGGATCTAGGGTATAATTCGTGGTGTTACACCGGCATAAATTCGAGGCTAAAGCCTAATGCCTTGAACCAACTCGGTCGGGTTTCATTGACTTCACCGCTCACTAGACGATGGGGAGGGCGGATGATCTCCACACCCAGGACCTCGAGGTTTGGTTGAGTGTTCTGCAGGCTCCCATGAACCGAATGCCCTGGGTGCTCCCAACTTTCAACCGGTGAGTCACCAATGGATCCGCTGCCAGAACCCTCAACTAAAACTTCTCGGTACTAGTACTCTCCCAGATTTTTCTTAGAGTTAACTCTCAAATAGTCAAGGAATAAATTAAAAGGTTTCTCATCCTTCCATGTTAAGCTATTCCAATAGGGCGAGTTCTATTCAAGTAATGGGTACTGCAGCTGCAAACTATACATTGAGATCACACTTAATCGCACTTAGACTCCTTAGAAAAGTATTGGAGTTAATTAAACTCGGGGTTGAGCTACTTGGTCAATTGAGACCGACCTAGTGCAGATTCTTGAAAGCTAAACTATCAAGGTAGTCCCTGGATCTTTTGAACTGGTTAATATGGACTTCTTCTTGCTATTGTCATGTGTGCTTAACCTATATCGTCATATAATTTCACGTTATTCTCTCACGCCCTGGTGGTCTATTCTTTGCTTGAGGACAACAAGAAGCTAAGTTTGGGGGTGTTGGATTCAGATGAATCATGCGTGCATTTCGCTTGAATTCCTGTTCTTATAGCTAAATGCATGATTCATGCTCTTTTCATTAATATTACAATTAATCCTCATTATATTGTTCTATGAGACAGGCAATGTCGGAACTGCAAGGGCAATTAAAAGACGTAAAATGCACAGAAGTAAAATGGACAACAGCGACGCCATGCCATCGTTCATTATGTGAAGAGACCCTTCGCTCATGCTGTAGCACCACAAGAGTAAACATCTCTTCTCACAGTCAACCTAGAGACTACCGCTTGAAGTGCCTGGCTACGCAGCAATGAAGCAACCTTCGTTGCGGCGTAGCGAGGTCCCCTTTCCAAACCCGAACTCGCACCCTTAATTTTTCGGGGCCATCATGGACCGTGTCCCAGTATAAAAGGGAAGTAATTTCACAAAAAGGAGGATCGATCTAGAAGAAAGAGGAGATACAGGCAGAGGGAGATTAATAGAGACGGATTCGGGAAAGATCGCGAAGACGGATTTTTCTGTAGTTCTTCCCTCAACCTACTTCATGATTCGAATTCTTTAATATGTAATGAATAATATGATGAACTAATTTTCTGTGGTTTTCACAAACACCATACATGATCGATTCGGCCACTTATTTGAATAGTAATATGAGTTCATATGTTTGCTTAATTCGAATTAATTACATGTTATTACGTTCATTCAACTGCATATGCTAAAGCTAGAGTTTGAGATCGAGAGAAGATGACTTCTAGTGACACGGCAGCAACACTCGTAGTCGAAGAATGTAGACATTCCGCATCGTGAAGTGTGGTACTAGGGTTTGCACATTTAGGTGTTTCGGAGTTGAGGGGTTGAGGCAGAGATGAAAGACACCCCACTGGCGAGATAGGCAAATATATCTCGAGAGAGAATATCTTGTAGGAAAGATCAACCCACCAACATAACTCATATGAATACTTCAATAAGTCCTTAATTGAATTGACATCCATCAAGTGTGGTAGGAGACGGTAAAACCCTAGGTTTCTCAACATCGATATAATTCAATACATCAAATTTTAAGTTTTTATTAATTCTAGTAATTTAGTTGTAATTCGCTTTAGTATTATTAGATCTAAATATTGTCGAAGTCATTAAATCAGTAGTCAACAAGCTTCTCTTCAAGGGAACGACACTTGACTAAACACTACACTACGTCAACTCATATACTTGCACACACGGGTTTGCATTTCCCACCTAATTTTACACACTCACGCTAGAGGCCTGTCACTAACCAGTCTAGCATTTGGTCAATGAAAGGTAGAGGATAATTATCATTTCTTGTAGTAGTATTTAGTTTTCTGTAGTTTATACACACCCTCCATCCTGTCACAGTTCTTATTGGAATTAATCCATTATTCTCATTTATGATGATAATGAATCCACCCTTCTTGGGAACCACATGAACTAGGCTCACCCAAGGGCTGTCTGATATTGTATAAATGAACCCTACATTTAGCCATTTCAATACTTCTTTCATAAATGGATTCAGCCTTCTCTGATGTTCTATTGAAGTGTTTACATTTTCCTCCAAGAGGATTTTATGCATACAAATGGAAGGACTGATTCCTTTTAAATCATCTATTGACCAAGCAATGGCTCCCTTATACTTCCTGAGAATTTCCAGCAGTTTCTATTCTTTATGCTCTATCAAGTCACCAATATAATTATCGGATTAGATTTCTAAATTTTCAAGGGAAGGCATACTTCAAATGTTTCAGGAATTTTTTCAGAATTAAACCTCCGAGCTTGTGTTTACTAAACATTCCCTTCATAACTAGATTTTTCCTCGCACTTCTTCATTAAGACCGAGTACTACTTCTTTAAATTCAAAATTGGAATTCAGAAATTCAACATCAAGACACTCAATATACTAGAAATTCATATCATTTTCATTCATTGAACCCTGAATCTTACAATCATTGTTTCAGTTCAGAACTGATGGGAACTTTTGTTTTTATAATCTTAAAATCAGCATTATCAAATTCAGGCTGCTTTAAACTTTGATTGTAATTGAAGTGCACTGCTTCATCTCCAACCCCGAGTAGTTTTCTTACATCTATCAGTTGCTCCTCAGAAAGCAAGGAAAGGTCTTCCTAGTAAATCGCTGGGACTTGTTTATCTCTTCAATATCAATAACCACAAAGCTCCATCGGAAAAATGAACTTTCCCACTTTGATAAGCACATCCTCAAGCATATCCTCCGTCGATTAAGGTTATGTCTCGCTTATCCGTAGGTCATGGCCGGGAATAGCTACCCCAAACTTAGTCTTTTGACAATAGATAAGGGCATCAGATTAATGCTAGCTCAAGAATCACACAGTGTTTTTCCCATTTCAAAATTCCCTATGGTGCAAAGAATGGTGAAGCTGCCTGGATCATGTATTTTCATTGGTAAAGTCCTCTAAATAACCGCATCAGAGGTCAGCCGTTTAGGCTCACTACTCCTTCTTCAAATCTCCCTTTCTCGCCGCATATCCTTCATGAACTTAGCATAGTGAGGCATTTGAGTAAGTGCCTCAGAAAAAAGGGATATTTATCTCTATCTTCTTGAACATGTTCAAGATTTAGAGAATTGCTCTTCTAGCTTAGCTTTCTGCAACCTTTGAGGGAATGGGATTGGAGGCATGTAAGCTTGCACCTCTTATTTCGTCTCGTATCACCTCTCTAACCGGCCGCTTCGCTTGCACCTTGCATCAAGTATTTCCTTCAAGAAGTTCTTAACCTGCATCGCTTTATATCTTCTCTAATTTGTGTATGTTTTTCTATCTCAGCCATCTTTTTCTTATTTTATTCTCTTTATTTTAGTTCACTACCACTCCTAAGAGTAATTGCCATATGGTATTTAGGATTCTTCTTTGTATCACTTGGGAAGGGATCCTTAGACTGATTCTGAATAGCTAGGGCTAGCTGCCCTACTTATGTCTCTAGATTTTTCAGAGAGGCATTTGTATTGGCCTAAAACACATTTATGTTTGCCTGAAATGCTGCTAGTTTAGAAAATTTTTGTTCATGAATGTTCAATAGTCTCTTGTTTTCTCCCTTGAAGCTCAACATTTGTTCTTCAAAAGATTGAGACCTTTTTTAGCCCTGATTCTCTCAATTCTCAGGTTGTTTTGCTATTGCTATCTTTGGAAACCATGTTGACCATACTGCTATTGATAATTCTACACAGGTCTCTGTCCTTTCTGTACTGCAGATCCATATGAAAAATTCTCATGGTTTCTCAAAGCTGGTGTGTAGTGGGTTGGAAGATTTTGTGTCATTTTAAAGTCAGAATCTCTATCGCCATTGACAAACTGAACTTCCTTCACATGATAAGGACCATCATGAGCAAGTCATTCATAGTTCAAAACTCTTTGTTCATCTTCCACTATTCCCACTAGACGGGAATACTGGTATCTTCTTTCCTACATGCTAACTTTGTTTATCAGTGAATCCAATTTTGCCTCTATAGCTGACATTTTGTTCAACTCTATCAAACCACTTTCTCTCAATCTGCTATTGCTCCTTGAACTCTTAAATAGATCTATGTAGTTGCTCTTTGCTAGATCTTCTATTAATTGGTTTGACTCTTCAACACTTTTGCTCTTGAATGCTCCACAACAAGCTACATCTATGATCCCTTTGGATGTGTAGTTCATGGCATGGTAGAAAATGTCCATCTGTGTGATCTGATCAATCCTATGCATTGGACTTCTCTTGAGCAGCTTCTTATACCTTTCCCAGGCATTGTAAAGACTCTCATCTTCACCTTGCTTGACTACAATGATTTCTCCCATCCTCTCTGAAGTAAGAGCATGAAGGAAAAATCTACTCATGAATGCTTCAACCAACTCCTCCCAGTTGTTCACAGATCCATAGGGAAGTGATTCAAACCAACTTACTGTTGTATCCCTTAAGGAAAAAGGGAACATCTGCAACTTAATCACATCAGGTTGCCCCATTTAATTTCATAGTATTCGCCATTCTAAGAAACATACCCATATGCTCATTGGGGTCTTCACTAAGATGCCCAATAAATTGATTCTACTGGACCATGGTGATTAGTGCAGACTTAAGCTCAAAATTGTTTGCTTCAATTGCAGGCTGCCTAACTGCATAATAATCATCTATAATAACAAGCCTCTAAAAATCTTCCATATTTCTCTGTCCTTGAGGTCTATCAACTGCCACAACTGGAATGTTCTATTGCATCTCCCTCTGCTATGCCATAACTACTGCTTCAGTAAATCTAACTTTCTTCAAATTTCTCAGTGTTCTTTCCAATTCAGTATCCAGTGGCAGTAGTTCTGCTTCTGGTTTTCTATGCATGTACTTACTACCTGAAATGGAATTACATTGAGATCAAATGAGAGATCAGTAGAAAACAACAATATATTATGATAAGCTCATATAAGAAATTAGTAGCTAAGTCAGCTACTACAGTTCAAACTATTTTTGAAAATCTTCTGTTTAATTAAAAGAAAAATAATTGTCCAAACTAGCTATTTTCTTTTTGGTAAGACTATTGATCTTTAGATTTCATTTCAATCCCTGGAAACAACACCATACACTTGATTGACTAGTTTTAACGTAGACAAAAAAATGTAACTAATTTCTAACATAACTACTAGGGACAATTCAATCCTCAGTAGGAATGCCAAAAACTTGTTGTTTGACTAAAAATTATAAGAAAGTGTTTTCTGATATGCATGTAATAATCAAAATTGGTTTTGGTATAAATCATTGCAAGTGCACAGGTCATATAAGTAATAAAAGGATTTAAGTCCGTATATTTATCTCACGAGGATTGATTAAATAGTTTAAAGGTCAATTACCCCTACTACTCAAGAAATCAACTATTTGAACTTATAATTTCAAAGGATTGTAAGAGTAAATAATAGTTGAAATGAAAATAACTCTTTATCAAAATTTTCTCTAATTAAAATAAAATAAAAAATAAAAGATTAAGGGTTTTCTAATTCGAGTTGAATTAACAATGAGAAATAAACCAGCTCGATCAATATGCATTTTGTTCAAAATAACAAGTTAGTTGTGGTTTTGAATTCTGGATTTGTCCAAGAACACAATAATATAGCCCTGGAAAACCTCCTGACACTATATATTTCACCAATTAGATAACCACATTCCTAAACCAGGTCAATGGGTCTAATTAGCTACTTTTGAATTGACCATCTTGTAGATTTAGTTATTTTTCCTTTCCAGTACTTCATAACCATTTCTGATGACTGGAAACTACTTATACCCATAGACAGGATAATACAAGCATTTCCCAATTCAATTGATACCTCAATTTACAATTCATTAGAATTCTACATCTCCTTGATTAGAATATAAGCTAACACGAGATCAAGATTATTCTGCCAAATTGAAATGAAACCTCTAAGAGTGAGAAATTATCTATCGCAAATCTGTCCAACACTCAAGAGGGAACAAAATGCGTGAAGAATCAAAACTACATCTAGAGTGCATTAGTTCATTGAATATTAATGAAATATACCCCCATGTGACCACTCTTTGTTCTTAGGTAGTCCATATCTATGTCACTCAGAGGGATACTAGAAATCATAACAAAGTACAATTCATTCTGGGTATAGATCACTGGTATTCAGAAAAACTCCATACACGAACAATATCAATTAGATAAACCCAGATTTCATACCCATAACTTCAATAGTATTGCTACAATTTATATTCAGATCAACCAATTCCTTCCCAGAGGAAGCTTAGTCTTTCAAATCTGAATCACAAATCACAATGACTAGTTTGTCGAACAAATTCATTGAAACTATAATCAACTGAATGAGAAATGGATTCAATAAAAGTTTCTAAAATCCAATCAAGTTTAGACTGAATTGAAAAACTGTGATCCGTAATAATCTCGCCATAATCCAACTAAGATTCAAACTTCGTAGTAAAATAAAATAAAAATCTATACGTAGACTTCGCTTCTTCCTAAGATCGTCAAGGTCCTGAAAGTCACAAGAATGTACCTCGAGCTTTTCTATTTATAGATTTAATAATGCTACGCTTTGAATTTAGGCCGAATTTATGGATTTCAAAATAAGCACAATTTTTTTCTTTGTCGCGACATTAATTTTCTATGTTGCAACATTACAACTTGCTAGTGCATCTTGAGGCTTTGTGTTAGTTTTGTCACAACATTTCTTCCATGTCTTCAATTTTTGACTTTTGTAAAGTTTGTCGCGACAAAGTTAATGAATGTCATGACATTGTTGTAGTTTATTATATCACAATTCCTTCTTGTGAGTTTGTCGCAACATTCTTGCCTTGTGTTCTTCTTAAGTCATTATCGCAACAAAGTTTAGAAATGTCATGACATACTTCTCTTGCCTTACAATGCTAGCCTCTGAACTTTATGTTGGAACATAAGCATTCTTATCCCTTTTACTGTTATAGGTGGCAAGAGAGTTTTTATGACAGAAACCTTTGCTTACTTCTAACCCAGCTGCATAAATCTTGTGCCCCAAGACAATACCCTCTGTTACCATGAAATGACATTTTTCTCAATTCAAAGCTAAATTCTTGTCTTGACACCTTTGAAGTACTGTTTCCAAATTTTCTAAGCATTTCTCAAAACTGGATCCATATACTAAGAAGTTATCCATGAAGATTTGCATATCCTCTTCCACCAAATCTGAGAACATAGACATCATACACCTTTGAAAGGTGGCAGAAGCATTACATAATCCAAATGACATCCTTCTAAAAGCAAAAGTGCCATAAGGACATGTAAATGTAGTCTTCTCCCGGTCCTCAAGGGCTATGGCAATTTGGTTATATCCAGAGTATCCATCAAGAAAACAAATGGGTTCGTCCTACTAACCTTTCCGCACTGATCAATAAAGGGTAAATGATAATGATCCTTTCTGGTTGTAGTATTCAATTTTCTGTAGTCAATGCACACCTCCATCCTGTCACATTTCTTATAGGAATTAATTCATTCTTTTCATTTCCAATCACATTGAATCCACCCTTATTGGGAACCACATGAACTAGGCTCACCTAAGGGTTGTCTGAGATTGCATATATAAAGCCTACATTAAGCCATTTACGTAATTCTTTTTTGACAACTTCTTTCATTATTGGTTCAGTCTTCTTTGATGTTCAATGGATGTCTTTGCATTTTCCTCCAAGAGGATTTTATGCATGCAAATATGATGAGTCCTAAACTCATATATTTTTAATCCATTTTTCTGGCATATTTTTAGAAGTTTATGATTCATTTTAATGTCAATTACGGAATATTTTCACTCAAATTTTTGTTTTATGTGCTTTTTTTAAAGGAAAAAAGATAATTCCAAAGAATAAAAGCGTAAAATTGGCCGTAGAATTCTTCACGTGGACATAGTTTCAAAATGTCGTGATGTAATCCTAATAGAAACTGGGCTAGGAGTCATGTTCGCAACAAGGATCAAGCCGGAACTCAAGCGTAAATGAAGATTGTCATAAAATTTTTTTAGATAGACTAACCGGAGCACCGTCGCGACAATGGATTTTTATGTCGCGATACTTTACTCGCCGCTTAATAATCGATCAAGCAAATGGCAGTGGAATTTTGTCATGACATCTCACAACTTTGTCGCGACGTAAAGAAATGAAGATATCAGATGAACTCTGTTGCGACAAAGACGGCTACTGTCGCGATAGAAGTTGAGAAAAATTACAAGAAGAATGTTGCGACACAGAAACTTATGTTGTGACACAGTAAAGAACTCAAGGCAGAAGTCTCTGTCGCGAAAAAAGAAGATTATGTCAAGACAATAAAAGTTGTTGAGTAAGAGATTTCTGTCACGATAGAAAATGGAAGAAACATGAGACTAGCCAAGATAAGTTTGTCGCGACAAAGATTTCAATGTTGCAACAAACAATTCAGCCAGTGACAACACAGAGTTCAATCTTAATAGTGCAAGCCAATAAGAATCTGTCGCGACAATAGATCCATGCTACTATGAGAAGTGACAAAAGAAATTAGTGTTGCAACAAAGGTTGAGAAGAACCATTAAAGAATGTCACAACATAGCAAAGAATGTTGCAACAAAGTTGAAGAGCTAGAGGAAGAAACTTCTGTCGCAACAAAAGAAAACAATGTCGTGACAAAAGATAAAGAAGAGAGAAATGCAAGATTGTCACGCATTGCATCTCAAAACAAACAGAACCGATGTTGTGTTGCAACAGGGTTGGGTTTCTCTTTTGGTGTCACATAAACTAGACAACTTATGTAGAACTATGTCGCGACACTATCAAAGTTTATCGTGTAGAATCCCATAAGAAATCTTAAAAATATGTCGCGATAGAAAATGGAGGCCACGACAAGATGCTAGGGAACAAAGATGAAAACTATGTCGTGAACAGATTTCTATGTTACACGGCTACACTGGGCCGTAATTTTGTGATCCACACTCAGGCCTGGCGCGGCCCATCGTTTGAAAATCTATAAATAGACGCATCTAGGGCACTATGCACAGCTTCCGCCAAAAACTAGGAACTGTTGGGTAGCTGGAACTCCTTTGTATATTATCTTTCTTTTATTTTTTCTTTTCTTTCAGGTAGTTTTAGATTAGCATTTCAGTTAGTTCTTTTTTAGGATTGAACAAAGGACTGTGAGAAGTTTTAAAGGGTTCATTGTAAAAATACGCTTATTATCAGTCAAGTGAATGAAATTTGGAAATCTTATGGAATTCATTTATTTTAGTTCACTTGCAATTTCAGTCAATTTTTCCTGATCAGTTAGTCACTATTATTTGTAAACCGGTTCTAGAGGACTGAGCTCCATTTGGGATTGGATCGATGTTCATTATTGTTTTTGCTCAACTTAAAAGAATGTCATAGTTCAAAATCTTGAATTTATTTAATTGGTAATAATCTAGAAGTACCTGTTCAGAATATTAGTAGCGTGTACCCAGAAAAGGACTATATCTTACTCTGATTTCCAGGAAGCCCTTTGAGTGATACAGAGACGGAGATTCCTGAGAGTATGGAGCAATTACTTTGGGGGTATGTTAGACTAATATTATTGAACTAATGAACTCTTAAAAAATACTTCGATAGATCACTAACTTACTCATGGTGTGAGGATAGTTGGATGATGTATCAATTTAATGAATGAGAGGTTTCTCCTCAATCTGATGGAAGGATCTTGATCTCGTGTTAGTAGAGATCTAATCAAGGAGATAGAGAAGTTTATCAGATTCGATGGATGAGTTACCAATTAGATTGGAGGAGGCTTGTAATATCCTGTCTATAGGGGTAAGAATTCTTCAGTCCTAAGATTCGAGTGTGAAGTACTGAAAAGGAAAAATAACCAGATTTTATAAAGAGGTTTTTATTCTACAAGTAACTGATGAGACTCATGTATCCGAAAGGAATATGGATATCTAATTACCAAAATGTATGGTTGATGGAGAAATCCAAATTATACTATCTTGCATCTTTGATAAGTTCAGATTTCAAACTAATGGTTAAGCTATGTTATAAAAATGATGCAGTAATTGATAATTATACACCGATCCAACTCCTATTGTTAACTTACCTAGTGAACTCTCAATCCAATTATTTTAAATTTTGTATACACAGTTATGGAACTTTATTTCGTTTTTACTTTTTTGATTAGTTAGAGCCAAACCATTTTTAGCTTTGGAGTTCAATAGCAAGGATCTTGAGTGGATGGGGTAATTGATGTTTAGATTTCTCATCAATCCTTGTGGGAACGATAACTGGACTTAAATCAACTTTTGTTACTTGAAAGACTTGTGCACTTGTAGTGATCTAGACCCAACACACATTTTTTAATCCAAGGCAAAAAAAAAAAAAAAAAAAACGTATTTTAACATTTCAATCAGTAGTAAATCAAGTTTTTGGTGCCGTTGACACATGAACTGATTAGTTCTTGGTGGTGGTACCAAAAGTATGGCACCTACTGACTTGATCATATTTAGTTAATTTGGCATTCGACTATTAGTCTATTTTTGGTCTATGTAAAAAAAAATCCAGTTTAACAAGTTTTTGGAGTCGCTACCAACATTTGAATAGTCATTAGTGGCAGTGCTAATTACTTTATAGATTTGGTCTTCAACAAGTTTTTGGCACCGTTGCCGGTGATTGAAAATGATGAATCTAAATATCAATATTCTAACCAAAGAGAGAATTGCTAATTTGGACATTTTTCTTTATTTTATCATAAATTTCAGAAAATCACAAAAATAGTTTTTAACAGCAGTAGCTGAGTAAGCTATTGAAATTTTTTATGAGCTTAATTAGACATAACTGTTTCCCACATATTTACTATGATCTCAGTGTGTTTTTATTTCAGGAAGATTTACATGCATATAAAACTAGAAGCAGAGCTATTACCTTTGGATACAGAACTGGAAAGAACACTGAAAAATCTGAGAAAAGTTAAAAGTGTTGAATCAGCAACTATGGAAAATCAGAGAGAAAGAATGCAACCTATTCAGAGCGAGAAATTGGGAGACCTCGAGAAGCGGAGTATTTATGGAGGAATTTTGGAGGCCAGTGATTCAAGATGAATACTCTACTGTGAGACCAGCCTGCTATTGAAGCCAACAATTTTGAACTAAAGCCAGCTTTGATCACAATGGTGCAGCAATACCAATTTACTGGGCATCCTAGTGAAGACCCTAATGAGCATATGGGAAGATTCATTAGGATGACTAATACAATCAAGTTGAATGGGGTCAGACCTGAAGTGATCAAGATGCAACTATTTCCATTTTCACTGAGAGATGTAGCAGTAACTTGGTTTGAGTCACTGCCTGTTGGATCAGTGAACAATTGGGAAGAGTTGGTGGAGGCTTACATGAGCAGATTCTTACCTCCTTACCTTACTTCTGAAAGAGAGAGGAAATTATATTGTTCAAGCAGGAAGAGGATGAAAGTCTATACAATGCATGGGCAAGATATAAAAGATTGCTGAAAAGATGCCCTATGCATGGAATAGATCTGACCACTCAGAGGGATATTTTCTACCATTCTATGAATTATACCTCCAAAGGTATTATTCATATGGTATGTTGTGGAGCTTTTAAAAGAAAAAGTGCTGAAGAGGCTAAGCAATTGATAGAAGACCTTACAAAATGCAATTATAGAGCTCCATCTAAGACTTCAGGGAGCAGCAGCAGACTTACAGAAAGTGGTATGATAGAGTTGAACCGCATGACTATCATAAAAGAAAAATTAGATGCATTAATGAGCAAAATGGGGAATCAGGTGGAAGAATGCACTTAGCAAATGAAGTGGGAACGGTTGATGAAAATAAGAAGAGGAATAGTGCTGAAGAGGGACCACCCCATGAGGGTCCCTATCAAGGCGGAGAGCCTGAGTATCTTAATCTTAATAGAGTTACAATTTTAAGCCCAACCTCGGCTACTTGACTCATTACTCACTAGCACTCAGGAACCATGAGAATTTCTCATATGGGGGAGGAGCACAACAAGGTCAAAGACCTGGGTAGAATTTTCAACGACACTATGCTTCACCTGGGTTCCAACAACAACAACAATAGCAGCAGTAAGGAAGTTAGAGAGTAGAAAATCAAGGACAAAGGAGATCTTCTTCCTTTGAAGAACATATGCTGACTTTCAAGGGGAAAATAAGAGGCTGTTGAACATTCACGAGCAGAAATTTGTTGATCTAGTAGCATTTCAGGCAAACACAGTTGTGTTTCAAGCCAATAAGAAATGCCTCTCTGAAGAATCTGGAGACCTAACTAGGGCAGTTGGCCCTAGCAATGAAGAATCAATCCAAGGATGCTTTCCTAAGTGACACAAGGAAGAATCCAAAGGATTGCATGATCGTAACTCTAAGAAGTGGAAGAGAGGTAGAAAGTAGAAAAGAATAAGAGAAGAAAAAGTCTGAGAAAGTTGAAGGAGAATAAACTGGAAAAGTAAACAAGTTGAGCAGTTCAGACTTGACTGAAGATACTGAAAAGGCAGAGGTGCAAACTGAGTAGCAAGTGGAGAGAGAAGAATTGAATAAGAAAGAAGATAAACATGTCTTCATGCTTGCTGTTCCCTTTCCTTAGAGACTTCAAAAAGCTAAAATGGAATAACAGTTCTCTAGATTCTTGGATGTCTTCAAGAAGATTGATATCAACATACCCTTTGTAGAGGCATTGACTTAGATGCCTAATTATACTAAGTTTTTAAGGACATCCTGAGCAAGAAGAGAAATTTTGCTAAAAAATGAGTGGTGAACTTGACAGCTACATGCGGTCTGATGATCGGAGGAGCTTACTAGAGAAGATGAAGGATCCTGGCAGCTTCACCATTCCTTGCACCATTAGGAATGTTGAGTTCAAGAAGGCTTTGTGTGACTCAGGAGCTAGCATTAACTTGATGCCTTTGTCAGTGGTTAAGAGACTCAGTTTAGGGGAGCTTACTCCCACAGCTATGACTTTTCAAATGGCAGATAGGACCATGGAAAAGCCAGAAGGAGTCCTTGAAGATGTGCTCATCAAGGTGGGAAAATTCATTTTCCTTATGGATTTCGTAGTCATGAATATGGAAGAAGACATACAATTTCTACTACTGCTTGGAAGGCCTTTCCTAGCCACTGGAGCTGCCTTGATAGATGTGAAAAAGGAGAACTTACTCTCAGAGTAGGAGAAGAAGCAGTACACTTCAAGTTGAATACAAGCTTAAAACAATATGAGTTTGAAAGTCCGGATTGTAAGACTGTAGAAACTATAGTTCCCATCAGTCCTAGATTGATTTTTGGTTGTAATTTTCAGAATTCTATCAATGAAAATGAGATGAATTTCCAGTATCTTGATGATCTTGATTGTGAATTCCTACATTCCAATTTTGAATTCCTACATTCCAGTTGTGAATTAAAAGAAACAGTCTTTAGTATGAATGAGAACAGTACAGAGAAGATATGCAGCAATGAAGAGGAAGCAAAAGAAACAAAACAAAATCAGAAGGGTTAACCTGAAAGGAATTACCTAGACAATTAAAGTATGCTTTCCTAGAGCCAGAAAAGCTAAACACATTATTATTTCAAGCTAAAATTCAGTTTGAGCTTGAAACGAAACTATTGGAGATTACAGGAAAATACAAAGAAGCAATTGCTTGATCAATAGAAGATTTGAAAGGAATCAGCCCTTCTATTTGCATGCCGCAAGATCCATTTAGAGGATAATGCAAGACCTCTATTGAGCAGCCGAAGAAAGGCCCGAATCTGATGTGAATTAAGGAAGTTGTGAGAAAAAAGTGCGGGAAATGGTTGAATGCAGGTTTCATTTATGTAATCTCATACAGCCATTAGGTGAGCCCAGTTCATGTGGTTCCCAAGAAGGGTGGATTCAGCGTGATCGAGAAGCCGAAGAATGAAATGATTCCTACAATTACTGTG
Organism: Tetrastigma voinierianum; assembly: GCA_016808115.1. NCBI lineage: Eukaryota > Viridiplantae > Streptophyta > Magnoliopsida > Vitales > Vitaceae > Tetrastigma > Tetrastigma voinierianum. The sequence continues at coordinate 149,283 of JAEQBH010001345.1, forward strand.
ACAGGATGGAGGGTGTGTATAGACTACATAAAACTAAACACTGCTACCAGAAAGGATCATCCTTTCATTGATCAAATGCTGGATAGGTTAGTAGGACATCCTCATTACTGTTTTCTTGATGGATATTCTGGTTATAACCAAATTTCTATAGCCCTTGAGGATAAAGAGAAGACTACATTTACATGTCCTTATGGCACCTTTGCTTTCAGAAGGATGCCATTTAGATTATGGAATGCTCCTTCCACCTTCCAAAGATGTATGATGTCTATGTTTTCAGACTTGGTGGAAGAAGCTATAGAAATCTTCATGGCTAATTTTTCAATATATGGATCTAGTTTTGAGAATTGTTTGGAAAATTTCGAAAGCGATTCAATCAAGACAAAGAATTTAGCTTTAAATTAGGAAAAATGCATTTCATGAGAGTAGCAGAGGGAGTATTGTCTTGAGTCCGCAAAATTTATGCGAAATTTGGATTAGAAGTAGACCAAGCAAAGGTTTCTATCATAAAAACTCTCCTCCCACCTACAACAGCCAAAAGGATAAGAAGTTTCTTGAGACATGCTGGTTTTTATAGGAGATTCATAAAGGACTTCTCAAAAATCTCTAGACCATGATGCAGATTGCTTGAAAAAGATGCAAAGTTTGATTTTGATGAATTATGCAAAGCTGCATTTAATGAAATTAAATCCAGATTAGTTACAACACCCATCCTGGTAACACCAAATTGGAACAAGGAATTTGAAATTATGTGTGATGCTAGTGATTATGCAATGGGTATTGGAACAAAGAATTGAAAAGATGTTCAAGGCCATCTATTTTGCCAGCAAAACCTTCAATGAAGCTCAAGAGAACTACTCTACAACTTAAAAAGAGATGTTGGCAATGTTGTTTGCTTGTGAAAAATTCAGGCCTTACATATTGGGATCCAATGTTATAATACACACTGATCATGCCGCAATTAGATATCTGATGAAAAATAAAGATGCTAAGCCAAGACTGATCAGATGGGTATTATTGCTGCAAGAGTTTGATCTAGAAATTAAAGACAAGAAAGGTAGTGACAATGTGATAGATGATCACTTATCTAGATTGGAAAAAACTACTGAAGAAGAAAAAGGAAGTGAAATAGTAGAGAACTTTCCTGATGAGCAGTTATTTTTGTTATCGTCCAAACACCCTGGTAAGCTGATATTGTGAATTACTTAGCTTGTGGACTTATGCCATATGAATTCAACAACCAGCAGAAAAGAAAGTCGAGAATTGATACAGATTCTATATTTTGGGATTGCATCCTACTTTTCAGAAGACGAGCAGATATGATTATAAGGATGTGTACCTGAATTAATAAGGTGAAATCATCGATAAATGCCATGCATTACCATATGGAGGACATTTTGTAGGAGACAGAATAATCCATAAAATTCTCCAATCGTGTTTTTATCGGGCCTACTTATTCAAGGACTATTTGAAATCGGTAAAACATTGTGATAAATGTCGTGAGAATGGGCATCATAGCGTATGAATGAGATGCCCTCGCAAGGAATCCCGGGGTGGTGAAAATTTTTTATGTGTGGGGAATAGACTTTATGGGACCTTTTCCATCATCATTTGGAAATCTATACATTCTCCCAACTGTGGATTATGTATCCAAATGAGTGGAAGCAATATCTTATCCTAAAAATGATGCTAAAACAGTTGTTGAGTTTATACAAAGAAATATTTTGAGCAGGTTTGGAGCACCAAGAACAATTATTAGCTGATTTATAAGCCATTTTATAAATAAAGTTTTTGCAAAACTCATGAGCAGATATGGAATCAGACATGTAATGGTATTGGCTTATCACCCTCAATCAAATGGGCAAGCATAAATTTTCAACAGGGAGATATAGAAAATTCTGGAGAAAACAGTGAATACAAGTAGAAAAGATTGGTCTATAAAGCTAGATGATGCATTATGGACTTATAGAACTGCTTACAAAACTCCCATTGGAATGTCCCCATACAAAATTGTATTTGGAAAACCTTGTCATCTCCCTCTAGAACTGGCCAAGGGAGTGAATGTGGTAAATACCAAAACTCGATTTGAAACAAAAGTAAGTGTACTAAAACCGAAATGAAAAGCATTACCAACACTCATCCCTCTTCCGCAAGTGCATGGGCTATACAAGTAATAAAGTGGACTTGTGGAGTCCTATATCGTACTCCACGAGATTGGGGAGGTTCTCTCTAATTTGAATTTAAGTACCCTCGACATAAGGGCTCTTCACTATTTAGGCGACCAAATAGGATGTGGAATAAAATCAATTTAACTTAAATAAAAAATGATTTAAAAATAATCAACTAATTCTAAAATCTATCAGGAAAACAACTACTAAAAAGTCTAAAAGGTATGAAGAGAGCACTAGGGATGGTGATAATCTTTTAACAATCAATTTGCATTTTCTTGAAAGCACAACATTTGTGAGTTGAATGCTGGATTTGTCTAAGAGCAATGTAGTATAGCTTGGATTCCTCCATACACCATACATTTCACTAATTAGAGATCCATGTTCCTTTCAGAGACATGAGTCTAATCAGTTATTGATTAGTGCTCAAAAAGTGCTATTTTGAGCCCTGTTTATTGCAAGTTTTGAGCACTTTTTGTGTACTAATCAGCGTAATTAACCTAATTGGCACATTAAGGTCCCTGCGATACTACTGATCGTGTTTTATGGCTATTTTTGTAGTTCTTGCAAGTTAATCAAGCCAAAATTATCGAGTCAATTCAAGCACGAAGAATCCAAGTCGAACTCGAAGCTCACGACTGAAGTCGGAAGGAAATTGGACCCACAAATTAAAGAAAAATGGCTCACTCAAGATAACTACAGGTCGCGACCTTCGCAACCCGCCCCGCCTCCATTTTTACTTCCATTTCACCACCTTTTGTGACTTTTCCTAAACCGCCCCTTTGTATTGTTGGTAGTCTCGCACATTTTTGTAATTTCCTCGACTCCGAGCACTATATAAGCCTCACTTCAAGCCTTGCATAAAGGGGACTCCACTTTATGCAATAAAATTGGCGCGAAAGCTTTCATCTTTCTTGCTTTTCTTCATATATATATGATTTTCTCCCCCTTTCCTTCACTTTCTCAATTAGCCAAACACCTCCTGAGGATGACAACTCAAGGGATGTTTACAAATCCCCCCATCCTTGGAAGAGGAAGCACACCGGGCTATATGCCTTTGAGGTAACCGTTTCCTTCGTTTTCAACGCGCTGTCATTTATGTCTCTGTATCTTGCCTCAAGCTTAAATCCTTTTGATGTACCCTGATTGGCCAGTACTTGGCAAGCTTTAAGGGCTCAGTGGATGCTTACCGCTAGATCAATTGAGGCTCGCTTAGTTGCCATTTATTTGCCTCTGCAGGTTAGGTCAAAGAATTAGTTTTTACTGCCTTGAGACATGAATGATCAATATATGTTGTATCTCAAGAGAAAAAACTTTTTTAGGACTCGCCATAGCTAAATGAAGATCCTGCTCGAAATGACTATAGGTCATCCTCCCCAACGCGAGGAAAGGAGTGAGGACTTCCCAGCTCTAGAACCTCAGTTTCCGCGGGTCCGAGACTTCAAGGATTTCTTTTTACATTCCATTTCATTTTGTTTAGAGTTTTCACACCACCAATCACATTGTTTTTACAAAAACCCCAAGTCCAAATTGAAATCACCATTTTACATCAATCTGTGAAATCATTTCTCTCAAGGCAAGAAAACCGATCCCTCGTGTTCGACTTAGAACTATTATACCGGCAAGAGCTATGCTACTTAATAAAGGAGGAATTTAGTTTATAAATATTGTTGATTCCTGCGATACCCACGTACTCAATCAAATGGTGCCGTTGTCGATAGCCTTATAGCAAGTGAGGAAGTTGCCGAACTTGTGATCCTCATCACAAGTGTTAAGCACCTAATTCCTTTTGTCTTTATCGTAATCTCCCTAAAGATTTTTGCTAAGCCGGGTATATTTAATTTTTATACTGTCCTTACTTAGAATTTTCATTTTTTTATAGCTAAACCCAACTCCTTGGTAGCCCGCTTTCGTTGTCTGTCTGTAGCTTCGCCCAGCGCCTTATGCACCATCGGGACAGAACACTACGTAGATTGGAAAGCGGTCAAGGCTCCACTCGAACAGGCTGCGGCTGAGCCTCGAACACCGACTGACGATCCCCCACCTAAGGAACAAAGAGAGCCAACAGGGGGTCTGCTAAAGGAACCCAAATGCATACGTCAATGAGGACCATATATACACCTACCAAGGGTGAAAGTGCACCCTCATGTATCGCACTCCTGGCCGGATGGAATGTTAGGGCCTTATCTCGTGCCCCTCGCCTTCCCAACTTGCCATGGTATGGAAAATGAAAATCAATACACACATCCAGGAGTTTGAGGAGGTTTGCATGACTTTCAAGGAGGGCATAACTGATATGGAATTGCTGAAATTGAAAGCCTTCCCCTTAACCCTGAAAGACAAGGCCAAGATTTGGCTCAACTCTTTGAGGCCAAGAACTATAAGAAATTGGGGAGATATGCAGGCAGAATTTTTGAAGAAATTCTTCAACACCCATAAAACCAATAGTCTAAAGAGGGAAATTTACACCTTCACAGCCTTAGAAAGTGAGAAATTCTACCAGTGCTGGGAAAGGTACCTAGAGATCATCAGTGCCTGCCCTCACCATGGCTTTGATACTTAGATGTTGGTTAATCACTTTTATAATGGAATGTACCTTGCTATGAAGCAGTTGTTGGAGACTATGTGCGGAGGGGACTTCATGAGCAAACATCCAGAGGAAGCCATAGACTTCTTGAACTATGTAGCTAAGACATCCAAAGCATGGGATGAACCCAACCTTAGAGAGGCAGAGAGGATGAGACCTGCAACAAATCTCTCTAAGGGAGTGCGCCAACCTCACCTCACCGGTGACACGGAGACGGCGCAAAGCCATCCACCTTGACTAGAAGGTCGAGGACCTGAAATGCTAAATCACCATGAGGTGCGAGTCGTGGATTGAGGCATCTATGCCTAACCATCCTCGCTTCACTTATGTCAATCCACCGAGCACCAAGGAGAGCATCGCCTTAACCGGTTCCTTCCAAGTAGGGATATGATGGCTGAACATGCCAATGTTGTGGATCAGTACAAGCCACCAACCATTTCTCCATATGGCAACACCTATAACCCTAACTGGAGGAACCATCCTAACCTCTCCTGGAAGCCAAAGCCTCTACCATATGTGCCCCTTGTCGCTGCGGCAGCAAAGGTGGCTCCTTATCTAGTCCACAACACCACCATCCTCATCCCCGCTGAACAAGCCATCATGAATCTCCGAAAGGTAAAGTGGTAGGCAATTTTGTGTATAACACTGTAAGGCAATGAATGCCCGTGCTAATCGTAGAATCAACACGGGAAGGAGCACACTCAAAGAAATAGACTGAGATCTCCCAAAAATATGATAACCCTCGCAAAGATTCAATCTCAAGGTCGCATCAACCAACAAAGAAAAGAAAAGGGAAAATTTCCATCTCAGACACAACCAAATCCTAGGGAGTGCATGAAGTGGGCTCTTCCAATGAGCCACATCCCAAGATGGATGAAGTTAAAGCAATTATCACATTGAGAAGTGGTAAAGAACTTAAACAACCAGTACTCAAACCAACAGAAGAAAACCGGGAGGTTAAAGAGCTCTAACCATTTGTGTGGCGAATTAAAGAGCCATAAATAAAAACAAAGACACCCCCATCAAGCTTCCTCAAGCACCGAAAAGCTAAGAAAAGGCCAACCAGCCGAAATACTAGAAGTGCTAAGGCAAAGGAAAGTTACCATCCCCCGGAAGCTAGATATGATTAAACAAGTCCCCACTTATGCCAAAAATTCAAGGACTTTGCGTACAGCAAGAGGTGGCTAAATGTTGACAAGAAGGCCTTCATGACTCGAACAAGTCTATCATCCGCTAAAACTCCGCTGAAGTATAAAGATCCCGTTGTCCTACCATCTCTGCTAATATTGAGGCACTTTGCATAGAAAAACACTGGCTGACCTAGGTGCCAAGTGTAAACTTGCCCTTTATTCGATGTATAAGGTACGGTCGGGAGAATTAAAGCCCACTTCCATCACATTGTCTCTTGCAGATAGATCCATAAAGATACCAAAGGGGACAGTGGAAGATGTTCTAATACAAGTGGAAAAATTCTACTATCCAGTAGATTTTGTTGTACTTGATACAGAACCATCTAAAGCAGGGGCTAACTATGTACCCATCATCCTAGGGAGATCATTTTTGGCTACTTCTAATGCTATTATCAACTGTCGAAATAGGGTTATGCAGCTCACATTCGGAAACATGACCTTAGAACTCAACATCTTCCACTTAAGTAAAAAGCACATGCAACCTATGGAAGAGGTCCAAGAAGAAGTCTGCATAATTGATACAATCCTGGAAGAACAGGCTGTCCAGAGCAAATGCAGGATGTGTTAACTGAGGAACTAGTTGATTGTCTCAAGAGGCAGCGGTGGTCTTAAGACATGAATATCAGGTGTGGGCACCGAGAAAAACAAGAAATTTTGCCTTTACCGACTGAGGAAGGAACCAGTGAACCATAAAATCTGGACCTTAAACCCTTGCCTCGTGGAATTGAAATATGTCTACTTAGAAGAACAGATAAAGTCTGGGCCGGTCATATCCTCCTTGCCAAGCTTGTGAGTAACAACCGCTAGACATCCTTAGGGGAGAAGCAGCTATCGGGTGGAAAATCACCGATCTTAAGGGTATTAGCCATTCCAAAAGAATGCACCCCATCACATCTACCCAAGAGGAAGGCAAAACTGTGAAGGTAGCCACGTAGAGGGAGACGCAACTCACACATGCAAGTGAAGTGGTTCGGGTCGTAATCTTAAAGTTGCTACAAGCCGTATCATTTACCCCATATCCGATACACTGGGTGAGTCCAACCCAAAGTTGTGCTTAAGAAACTGGGCACCACCGTACATACCGAAAAGTGAGAGTGATGCCCACCCGCCTTACCACAGTCGGAGGGGCGTGTATCACTACGTAAGATTGAATGAGGTGATAAGAAAGGATCACTTCCCTCTACCCTTCATGGACTAGCTACTCGAAAGGATTTCCGACCACCCCTTCTATTGCTTCCTGGATGGTTATTCAGGCCATTTTCAAATTGAGATCATCATAGAAGACCGTGGGAGAAGACCACCACCTGCCCATTCGGGCACATGCTTATAAGGATGCCCTTGCCTGGTAATGCCCCCGCCACATTCCAACGCCGGCATGTTTAGTATCTTAGCTGGTTTATGGAGCCGTGACATGGAAGTGTACATGGATGGATGTTATGGGCCTATGGAGGGAGCCTTGAAGAATGCCCGATCAACTTAGAAATCACCTTGTAGATAGTGCATAGAGAAGAACTTGGTATCAACCGGGAAAATGCCATTTTATGGTCAACTGTGGAATAGTACTAGGACATACTATTTCCAAGAAGGAATTGGCTGACAAGGCAAAATCGAAATGATTTAAACTGCCTCCCCTCACAAATGTGAAAACCGCGAGGTACCTGTGGCATGCGTGTTTTTATGTGGGTTCATCATGGACTTCGAAATCGCCAAGCCTCTCATAAGCTAATAGAGAAAGATGCAAAATTTTTAGACGAAGATCCAAAGGAGCTTTGAGGCGCCAAGGCTCACCCATCACCCGCACTAATAAATGGTGGCTCCCCAACCGGCAAATGGGCTTCGCTGTACGCGCGAATTTAGCTTTTAATTCGCCATTGGAGCAGCCTCGCGGTAGGGCGAGGAACCTTATGTGGTCTATTACGCAAGTAAGACATTGAACGAGACCTAGAGAAATTACACTACCACAGAGAAGGAGCTGTTGGCAATGGTCTATGCCTTGGATAAGTTTCGAGCTTATTTGGTTGGGTCAAACATAATCATATTCACATATCACTCAGCTTTAAAGTACCTGCTCACCAAACATAATGCTAAGGCTAGGCTTATTAGATGGGTTCTCCTGCTGTAAGAGTTCAACCTGCAAATCAAGGACAAAAAGGGTGTGGAGAATGTTGCTGCAGATCATCTATCGAGACTAACCATAGCACACGACACTCACAACCCCCCAATCAATGACGAGTTCCCTAAAGAGTCCTTGTTCTAGCTGACACACACCCTCGTGAGCCTGGCATTGCCAATTACTCGCAACAAGTGAAGTATCACCAAAGATATTGAAGACACAAGACAAGAAGTTTTTCTTTGCAAAAATTCACTCATATTATTGGGAGGAACCCTTCTTATACAAATACTGTGCTGATCAAATAATCCAAAAATGTGTGCCTGAAGCATAACAACAAGGGATACTCAGCCACTGCCATGAGGATGCATGTGGAGGCCATTTTGCTTCTCAGAAAACTACTAGGAAGGTACTATAGTTCGGATTTTATTGGCCTTCCCTTTTCAAGGATGCTCATACCATGTGCAGAGAATGTGACAAATGCCAAAGATTGGGGAAAATCTCTCGCCGTCACATGATGCCTTTGAACCCGATTTTCGTAGCCGACCGGGCCCCGATGCTCGGGGCATCGATTTCATGGGACCATAACCTTCCTCCTTTCGATACATCTACATTTTGGGCGGGAGTTGACTATGTATCAAAACGGGTCAAGCAGTTGCTCGCAGAGCAAGAGACCGTAGTGCAGCATTGAAATTCCTAAAGGAGAACACTTCCGTGATTGGGTCCCTAAGGCCATAATCGATGGAGGTTCACATTTCGCAACAAGCCTTTGAGAACCTCCTAACTAAGTATGGTGTCAAGCATAAAGTGGCCACCCCATACCATCCTCAGACCAGTGGTCAGGTTGAGTTAGCCAACAAGGAAATCAAGACCATACTGATGAAAGTGGTGAACTCTAATCGAAAGGATTGGTCGCTCAAGCTGCTGGACTCCTTATGGGCATACAGAACAGCATACAAAACCATCCTTGCCATGTCTCCTTATCACCTAGTTTATGGCAAGGCATGTCATCTGCCTGTTGAAATTGAGTACAAGGCATGGTGGGCAGTGAAGAAGCTGAACCTGGATATGGGCAGAGCTGGCCTTAAAAGGCTCCTTAACATCAATGAGCTGGAAGAACTGAGAAATGACGCATACTTTAACTCGAGAATTGCAAAAGATAAGTTAAAAAAGTGGCATGATCAGCTAATAGCTCGTAAGAATTTCAAACAAGGAGACCAAGTGTTGCTTTACGACTCAAAGATCCACCTCTTTCCAGGCAAGCTTAAGTCAAGATGGACTGGGCCATTCACCATCCAGGAGGTCTATTCCAATGGATCAGAGAACCTCGCTTCAACTCCAAAGAAAATAGGTGTCTAAGGTCATCGGGCAAAGGCTAAACCCTATGCACTAACACTCAACAGATAAGGAGACTCTCCTCGACCCCTTTGAATTCAAAAGACTACCCGGTGGGAGTGGTTTTGGTGAAGGTCTCGTAAGCCACCGAAATTTTGGCTAAAATTTTCAGGTGCTTTATTTTAAATTTAGCTGTGATTTCTTTAATTTCTTTGTTTTTAGTTTTGCTTCTTCTCAAGAAATTTTTTTTTTTTTCTCATTTGCAACAGTGAGCCATAATTTTCGATTCTCTTATTTTTGTGTTGCGTAGGGCTGGGAGTTTTTTGGCAAAGCAGGAAATTTCCGTGTTTGCGAATTTTCGCAACTTGCACTGTTTTATCTTCTCCCGCCCTTTCTTCACTTCCCCTACAACCTTTCGCTTCCTCGCGCTCCAATAATTTTTCCAGATTTGCGGCCACAAACCACCAACCACCTTATATTTACGGATACACTGGGCTTAACTCTTCTCAACCGCCTCTTAACCATCTATTTAAACCCCCCCTTTCATTCCAAATCACTTTTGAAATCTCCCCTCCTCCCCTTCTCACCATCTCTTCTCCTTCTCCAACTTAGCCATGGTGAAGACGCGTGGAGGACACAACTTTCGACCCAAAGTGCGGTAATCTTCTCCTCCCCATGCCGGCAGCTCCAACCTGTCCCGCTCCCGCCGGGCCACCGTCCCAGCCCCGCCGAGCCGCCAGGCCTCGGCCTGCAGCCGGGCGACCGGCCGTGGGCCGGCCCCGCCGCGCCCGCCGCCGCCGCTAAGGCATCCCGCCTAAGTGGGTCCCTACTGCCGCCCCTTCCCTGAGGAGGTACCATACTCGGGTTGGCCCCATTCCTCCCTCCCCACCTCATCCTAAGCCATCCCAAAGGGCCCCGCTCGTCCAGCAGGGCTCCGAACTCCTCCCGCCTGTGTGAGAGTCCCTCCGGGGCTTCCAGCCCCCAGAGCCCTGGCCACCACTCTACTCAAGGCCCTCGCAAAGATCTCTCCCGGACTTGGTCCCCCGTGACGGGTCATCGAGGTAGCCTGCATTCCACCGCAGAACCCTATTCCGTGGAATGCTGGATTGCAGCGGGTAGGATTTGGGAGATTTATTATGATCTCCCGGCCTTCGCCGAAGATCCTGAGTTCAGAGACTTGATGCGACTAGTGCAGCGCTACTCCTTGAAGCCATTTATAACACCTCGTCGGTTTTTCTACCCTCGAGTGGTCATCGAGTTTTACCACATGATGACCTCCAGGCGAGAGCCTAATCCAACGACCATTCATTTCACTATGTTAGCGACTACAGGATACTTCGGGCGGATATAAGCATCCCTACGTTCAATCTGCCAGTGGTTCTCGTAAACTTGGAAGATTATAGACAGTGGCCCCATCCCTCGACCAGGGAGATGCTTCGTTTGCTATCCCGGGATACTACAGTCGGGCCTATTTTGTTTAGGAGACAGCTTCCTCCGAGCATGCTCCTCATAGACCATATCCTGCGGTCTAATCTTTTCTCACTCCAGCACATAGTATAGAGGAGAGGAGCCCTTCTTGAGGCTCTTTATCGTATTTTAGAGGGTTACAGTTCGGCCAGTAAGCTTATCATGACATCCTTGACCACTTTGAGACAAGGTCAATTACAAGAAGTCGACACATTTGAGTCCGCTCCCTATTGTTCTGAGACTTTTATGCCAGGTATTAGAGCACATCGGATTCCCTACTAAGCCCAGGTTAGAGCGCCGTCGTGATCGCGAGGCTATCCTTATAGTTGATCGGTGGCGGACTAGGCCCCACGCTTTTCACCTCCACCTCCCGAGGAGCCGGTAGAGGACCGGCCGGCGGTTGACCTTCATGCGGAGGATGACTCACCTCCCGACAAAGCATGCGGGGAGCTTCGGGGCTCCCGGCATCCTCGGTTCCGGCTCCAACTACCACTACTCCATTTCCCACAGCCTCGGCTTCCTCTCCACCTCTAGAGCCTCCGGCCCCGGTACCCGCACGGCTCCTCACGGATATTTACGGGGCCGAGGCACTCAGACGTCATCTCATGACATATCACCATTTCTGCCCAGGACTTCTGGCCATCATGGATGTAGTCCGCGCCTTCTCAGTCACTTCAACATCCTTTGCGAGTACGCCCGTACAATACAGGCGAAGGGGATGACACGCCTGCAGAATCCGCACTTTCGCCGCAGAATGGGCTATCCTCGTGTAGATCGAGTCACCTAAGGCCTACCCCGATTTCTACATCGGTGCACGCGGGCATCTTCGGTTCATCCTCCTGCGAGTTCAGGTGCCTTACCTTGACCCCCACCGCGGACTCTCACGGACATGCTAGCGGCGATGAGTCGCGACCCTCCGCGGCACATCGGCACGCCCGGGATGAGGATGACCTTCCACCGCATTAAGGATGTAGCACTTCCTTCTTTAACTTTCCAATTCGAGCCCCATTGTGGACAATGTTATAATTGGTTGGGGGAGTTAGTGGAGGAGTGACTTTATACTTTTATTTATTTTGTCCTTTTAAAGCGAGCCCATTTTGTATGTTTAGGGGCTTGTTTGTTTCGTTTGAGAAATTTGTTATTTGTTTTGTAAAAGCTGAAAACATAGTGATACATATTCTTATACATACCATACAACTTATTTTCTCAGCTCAAAAATTGTACCCATTTTTGCACCCATTTTTTTGTGGTTTTACCTTTCCTACAAATTGAAAAATTGAAACACTGCTCAATGCTATTGATCTTAGACTAGTTCCATGCATGATTAAGTCGATGATCAATTGAAGTCTCATGGTTTTTGACCTTCTTCTTCCACTTTTAGCTAACCACACACAGTACACATTAGTTTTCTTCAATAAACTAAGCGCCTAGCCCATAATTATAAAACCTACTAGTTTCGTTGACCACGTAATGGGTTGAGGACCGCCCGAGAAGAAGGCGATGAAGTCTTCTAAAAGAAAAGAAAAAGAAAAGAAAAAGAAAAAAAGAAAAGCCGCGACACTTCGCCTTGAAACCCGAGCATGGTGGGGGTTTATGTGAGAGATCTTCCAAAACATACAGTGCCTTAAGCCAACTGGTTGGGAGCCGCCGACTTAGTGCTTGCTACATGGGTGGATGGGTGAGGTTTAGCTTGTTGTAGGTGCTGGAGTTTCGAAATCATTCGGAGTCCGGGGTAAAACCATAAGAGTTAGTGGTCGAAAGATCCTTATGACTTGATGTCCTAAACCTTAATTGGTTGGGAGTCATCGGTGAATCTTCATTACATGGACTTTGGTAAGGTCGATTCCTCAGCATTGCACCTTACAACACAAAAAGAACTATGAAATAAGAGTGGAGCCAAATTTATTTAGGTTGGTCAATGTTCTAGGTCTTGGTAGTAGCAGTTTGGGAGAGTACGGTTTAGTAGCTTATTGTTAAGCGATCATTTAAACACTTAGATTTTGGTGGAAGCCAGGTCGATTCCTTGAGTTGGATGCTCTTACGAAACTTGATTGGCCATGGCATTCATTCTCCCAAGATGGTTATTGTGCAGGATCTTGGCGATTCATTTTGAAGGATAGGCATTACTCATTCACAACCTTTCTGAAACACCATTTTTGTGAACATAACTTGCCATTTTTGTGAACATAACTTTGCTTTTGTTTTTGATTGCTCTTTGTTTCTTTCATTGCTAAGGGACTAGCAATGTGTAGGTTAAGGGCGGCGGTTAGTGCTCAAAAGTCTTTGTTTTAGGCACTTTTGTGTACTAATCAGCGTAATTAACCCAGATGGCACATTAAGGTCCGTTGATACTGCGTCGTGTTTTGTGGCTATTTTGTAGTTCTTGAAAGTTAATCGGACCAAAATTATCGAGTCAATCAAGCACGAAGAATCAATAGGAACTCGAAGCTCATGACTAAAGTCGGAAGGAAGTGGAGCCTAGGCCCGAAGAAAAATGGCTAAGCTGCGGAAATCTTACAGGTGCGAATTTTACGCAGCACGAATTTCGCCCGGGTTCTGCGAATTTCGCAACACTGTCTGCCTGTTTTTACTTCAGACTGCCACCTTTGTGACTTTTTCCTAAAGCGCCTTTTATATTGTTGGTAGTTCGGAACTTGTTTTTATGTTCCCTTGACTACGAGGCACTATATAAGCCTCAGTCAAGTTCTGTACAAAGCTGACGACTTTATGCAATAAAATTGGAGCGAAAGCTTCGGCTCCTTTCTTCTTATCTCACGATTTTCTCCCCACTTTATTTACTTTCTACGGCCAAACACTCCTTGAGGATAAAAACTCAAGGGATGCTTCAGCTAAATCCCCCTCATCCTTGAAGAGGAAGGCCCTTCAGGCCAAGGTTTTAAGTGGCTGCCGTCCTCTGTTTTTCAACGTGCGGAGTTATTGTCATTTATGTCTACGTATCTTGCCTCGAGCTTAAATCCTTTGATGTACCACGATTGGCGTGCCAGCGAAACTTTAAGGGCTTTCGGTGGATGCTTACCACTAGATCAAGCGAGGCTCGCAGATTGCATTTATTTGCCTCACTGCGGAGTTAGGTCAAAGAATTAGTTTTCTTTGCTGAGACATGAATGATCAATAAATGTTGTATCTGGCTTTAGGACTCGGTTTCATAGCTAAATGAAGATCCCGGTTGGGAAATGACTATAGGTCATCCTCCCCCAATCTGCGAGGAAAAGACGGAGGACTTCCAGTTGCCCACTAGAACCTCAAGCCAGGTGGCACGAGAAGGAGTTCTTTACATTCCATTTCATTTTGTTTGGAGTTTCACACCACTGTCTGCTTGTTTACAAAAACCCTAAGTCCAAATTGAAAACACCATTTTACATAAATTGTAAATCATTTTGCGAAAAGAAAACTCATCCCTGTGTTTGACCCTAGAACCACTATACTGCAGTAGTTATGCTACGGTAGTAGGAGGAATTTAGGTTATAAATATTGTTGATTTCGACATACCCTACTGCACTCGAATCAGTTACTTGTAGAATATTATCCTCTTTCTAAGATCTGGGTATTTTTCCTTTTCAGTACTTCATACGCAAATCTTAGGACTGAATAATTCTTACCCCTATAGACAAGATTATGCAAGCCTTCTCCAATCTAATTGGTATCTTGTCCTTCAAAGCTAATAAAATTTTCTATCTCCTTGATTAGATCTTTGCTAACATGGGATCAAGATCCTTTCATCAAACTAAGGAGAAACCTCTGATAAACTAAATCGATACATCATCCAACGATTCTCACATTGTTAGTAAATTAGTGATCTATCGAAGTAATATTTCAGAGTTCATTAATTCCATAATATTAGTCTAATATACCCCCAAGGCGCCATTTGATTCGTGCCACAGTAGGGTGAAATTTGAATCAGCAATATTTATGCTGCCCTAAGTTCCTCCTGCGCCGTAGTCAGCTCTTGCGGAGTATAGTCTAGGCGGAGCTCTGGGGATGTGGGTTTTCATCCTAGAAAATGTGGGGCATGAAGGTGGGCTTTCTATTTGGACTTTTTTAAGTTTGTGTCAAAAGGCGTAAATGGTTTAAATTTGGAAATTGCAAAAGCGGAAATGGTAAAAGCTGAAAATTTAAAGTGAAGAAATTAAACTTTGAAGATTTAGGTCTGACTTGACAAGCTAAGGGCGAACCTTACATGTCCTCGGGTTTATCCTCCTATGTGAGTCAACACGGAGATGCGGAGTTATGGCCCCTTTTGACACAAACCTAACATTCCATTATCATTTTTTAGAGGCTAGTAAAGACCATCTAAAGAATCCTTGATTGCATCTCTCACCCGAGCAAGCTGAACCACTAAAGTATGGAGAGTATTGGCCAAAGTGATAAAAGTCGATGTTATTTAACCCCCAATTTGAAGAACCCTAACATGCCAAATGCTACCTCGGAGGCTAAGTAAAAACCATCTAAGAACAAACGAGTCCTAAAGCATGGAAGTATTAGCCCAGGAACAATAACATCCATGTTATGCAAGAATTTTGAAAATAAAGGGCCATAAATACACTACCGGTGACTTTTAGTACAAGAGGACTGACATGCTTAACCGCCACCAAGCTACTTCCTTCCTCTTCAAAGGAAAGAGCAGTAAGCATCTCTTGAGTTGTCATCCTCAGAGGTGTGTTTAGCGTAGGAAGTGAAAGAAGAAGAGGGAAAGAAGAGAAGAGAGAAAATAAAAGCAAAACTAAAAAAAACAATTTATTTACAAAAGCAGTAAAATGAAAAACTTACAAATCACCAAAATTCTTGTATTCCCTTCTATCCTCCCCTCCTCCTCTTATTACAAAACATGAGGGGTATTTATAGGCCTCCTCAAGGTATGAAATTACCAAAAACCCTAGCAACTAAGCTAAGTTATAGGATAAGAGAGTAATTCACCAAGTTTGGAAGGCGGTTGCATTAATTACAAAGCGTGTGAGGCACGCAAATTTATTTCTGAGGATGAATTTCGCTAATTCGCGAGATTTGTAAGGGTTAGCGAATTTGGCAAGTGTAGCGAAGTTGGCAAGGTTCTAGCGAAATTGGCAAGGTTGCGAATTTCGCTAGCTAGCGAAATTTCGCTAAGCTAGCGAAATTTTATGTGAGAAGCGAATTCCTTCATTTTCGCTAATGAATGATGCCGATGTGGCTAGCGAATTTCGCAATGGTTGCTAGATTACGGCTTTGTTTGCGAGCAGTTTGCGAGGAGTCATAGGATTAATTGGTTATAACGAGGTTGCGAAATTACTGTTTTCTTCATTACGCATGCCTCTCGTCTGTCTTCAAGCGCATCTCATTTCTTCCTTTTCCTTTGATTTTTTGGGTTTGTTGATGGTGAGACTAAATTCCAGGCCTCATGATTGATCATTTTACGTGAGGTTGAAGTTCAAATGTGTACAAAGTCTACAAAACAACCAAAAACACCCTCAAATTGACATAAGTGTTACTAAGATGACTTGAACACTTCAATTGGGATATATGACATGATTAATGATCAAAAAGTACTCAAAACCTATCTAATATAGGGTTCAAAATTGCACTTTTTGAGCACTAATCACCCCAACCGAAACGTTGCTAGTCCCTTAGCAATGCAAAATAAGAATTGACATGCATGTGGTGATTTTCAAAAAGGTTTTGTTTCAAAAAGGTTATTGTACGTATATACAAACTAACATTACTTTAAAGTGAACAATTGAAATCAACATTTGAACACCTATATACAAGAATAAAATCCATAAGAGAACAATTTTTAGAACAACAATGTTTCCATGATTTTCAACTTGGATTTCCACCTAAATGGTTCTTTTGTAGCTTAGTTAAGCCAATAAAAGCTTGCCAAAATTGCCACCTCCCCCAACCCTATAGCGACACTGTGGCCTTCGTTGTTGAACAACTAGATAGAGGGCTAGTTACACTTTTCTTTCTTTGTTCATCACACATCGTAGGGTGCGATCGTAAAATCGACTTCTGCAAAGTCCGTGTAGCGAGGTCCTGATGATTCCCAGCCAATTAAGGTTTTAGGGCATCAAGCCAAAAGGATCAATGACCACTAACTCTAAAGGCTTCACCGGACTCTAGAATGACTTCGAAAATTAAGCATCCCTGAGTCATTAAACTTCACTATCCACCGTAGCGAACACTAAATCGATGACTCCCGGTAATTAAGGCTTGGGCATCGGGTTTCAAAACTTTAAGCCGCCACCCCTCGGACCGTGCTAGGGTTTCAAAGCAAAACTTCACGACTTTATTTTCTTTTCTTTTCTTTTCTTTTTCTTTCTCTTTTCTTTTCCTTTTTGGAAACGAGCATTGGTCTTGAATGTGGAGTAACTTCGAGCCTATCCTAGGTTGCCAACATACCTAAGGCCGGTTTTGCAAAGTGAAAGAAGGCACACAATTTACAGCTATAAGAACAATGCGGGTGCGTGTGTGAATTAACATAAAAGGGAAATTTCCAAGTTGACGTCTTTGGAGCATTGGCCCGAACCTGAATTGTTTCAAGCATGGAATTTGCTCCTAGCATATAGGTGACAAATATGATGATTCAATTATCAATTTAAAGCAATTCAATTGTTCAATTTGGAAGCAATTCTATTGTTCAATTTGAAACAATTTAATTATGTAGTTTGAAAAGAAAACACATACTTGCACATAGGGGACCGCAGTAAACCTGATATGCAGAAATGAATATATATATATATAATCTGAGTAGCTTTTGATATAGCCAAAATGGCTTAATACATGCATAACAGGCTACACAAAAACATATCACTGCCTACTATGGCTAATACAAAAATCATAATCAAAATTAGTAATGGTTGATAAAGTGACTATACATAAATCAAAAGAGACCCCAACCACCTCAACTGCTTGTGGTGGTGGTGGTGAAATCTGTATTTGCTACGGGGATATCAATGAAATTGCATCGGTGTGAGCTCCTCTCTCGGGGTAGGATCATGAGGAGAGACCGAATTGGGTCATGATGCAGTGAAGCATGGAATGTACTTGTCCCAAAGTGGCCTCGGCTCGAGCGATCTGCGGTCATGTCTTTAGCGTCTTTGTTGCTGATGGTACACGCTAGTGTCGCGGTCATCCATCTCCGACCATCTCCCTTGGTGACATGTGTATACTCCGGTGGCCCAGTGTCTTTGAATATGAAAGGCAGGGAGTATGCGTAGGGCTGCGTGAAGTAGTGGGTGGAGGAGATGGAGGGGGCGATGCGAAATAGGGTGGGAGGCCTGCGTACCTCGGGCTCAGACGGGCATATCCTCATCACTGGTGGTCCTTGACCTCACGATCCGAGTACCTCCTCTGGTCTCGGCAGGCGTATATGGAAATGGGCCGGGCATAGTCATAACCGGTCCCACTGCTGCTACGTGTAGGCATCGTCTCGCGCGTCTACATCGGGCTCCTCACGGAAATCCCATGCGCTCAGAACATAGGAAAGAAGCCTCGGCATAAGAGTGGTATGCTCTCTGCGCGTGCGAGGTCTCTCTATGGACCTTCTCCTCAAGCGTAGGCCCGAAGTCATCACCATTTCCCGGATGGGCCTAAACGAGAAATTGCGAGATCGTCCTGATGCCTCCCGGGATAGGTCCCTCACTGCACATAATCTTTGCGAGGGAATAACCGAGTGCCTTGTGAATGGTCGATGTCGGCTTATATGAGGCGGAGGCGCACGATAAAGAGTTGGACCAGTTGTAGCATCCACGCCGGTCTCTAACCATCGCTACGGGGCGGAGGTGGGCCAATCTATAACCCTCGACATTACTTGTGGCCAGTATCTCTGTAAATCTGAAATTTCTTGAAATAGCCGTGGTGAGTACACCTCGTGGTCATCTATCTGAAGTGAATCTCTAATGGACCATGCGCATCGAGAGGTCATGGAGTGACCATTTGTCGTGGAGTCATAAATGGGAGGAGGCGAGAATACCTCTCGATCTCGATCTCGTCGACTCACGAGGTATCTAGGGTCGTACATCAATCGAGGCGTCGTAGAGAGCGACTCTTTGAAATGGTCATTTACGTATATCTGCATTCCGAATGGGGTGTCTACGAACATAGGCCTCTGATCAGCGAGGCGGTGATAAACGAGGTGAAGGTGTCGTCTCGGTAGCGTCGCGGCCAGATGATGATGGCGGTCGAAGATGATGACTCTTTGGGCCCGAAGTCACGGCCCCTCTTGGAAGCCGGGCCCTTTGGCTCTCCCGGCCCGAGTCACTTTGGGGATGGGGCCGGGGTCCCATCCGTGTCACAGTAGCGTCCCCGAGATCCCGGAGGCTCGTCGGTACGGCCTCGGGGACGGTGATGGCTGCGTGCGGCTGCGAGTGCGCCTTTGGTCGCTGCGGCCTCTCGCTCGGGTGTGCTAAATCTCACCCGAGGCCGAACACGGGACCCACCCCTCGTACGGACCATATCTGATATCTAAAATAAACTGCTGGAAAGGGGTGGACTCACTGAATGTGTAGCTGGGGTCCTGTATCTCTGATCTGAAGCTCTCTGAATACCTCTGAATCTCTCTGGAAGGCTGCTGGACTTCTCTGAATACCCTCGGCGACCCGGGGCTCGCGGCGAAATGGGCCTGAACGGATAAATCGGGGCTCAATCGAATACCCGGGGTAGGGCGGGTACGGAATGAACCCGGGGCTACGGCGGTGGCGGCTGGGCCCCCAGTGCGCGTGTGGTGAAGGCAGGCCTTTGCTCAGGCCAAATTTGTTGTGGAGGCTCGGCTCCTAATGATGCGGTGGCGGGATGCGGGGACGCGGCGGTGCTTGGGCGGGCTCCCGAGGCCTGAGGCGCGCGTGGGGGCTCCAGGAGACATAGCTGCGGCTGGAATCTTTAGTTTAGGGAACAAGGGAGGAGGTAGAATGCGAAGTGGTTTTAATTGTGGCCCTCCTGTTTAAATAGACATCCACGGCGGCCCAGAAGGGTCACTTTCGCTCTCAGCCCGAGGAAATTTCTGCCCAGATGGTCTTCCTGCATTCAAAAACTTTAAAATTAATTACTAATATTAAATAATAATATAATTAAAAATTATTGTTAGCAAATTTACTATAATACTATGATTAATATTTAAAACATACTATTTTCATATACAAACTAAATTATAATGAAAAAATTTGCTAAATTTAAAAATTTTGAAAAATTATTAGATTATGAAATTAACTAATATAAGACAAAATTAAAATTTGTGAGCTATGATCAGGTTTAAAGAAAACAGAGCGAGTTCGAGGTTGAAGAAATACTCAAAGGGGTCGAGGAGGATGATCTCCTCAACCCGTGCTGATGCTTTAGTTTGGCTCCATGATGTTGGGTGGCCATAAGTTGGACATTCCTGCGGAATGGTTGTGGATTGGCTTCTGATTGGTGTTGTTAGCAAGACCAATTCTCCTTCATCACCAATTTGATCACTCTTTGCATTTTTGGGCTGGTATACGATGGCCCGAAACAACCTCATCGAAATTTGATTTTGATTTCTAGCAACTCTATGTTTGTTGTTCCGCGATAGAAGATATTCAACTCCATGGTCATGTTACCAAAGTTATTGCATGACTCCATTCCGGCAATTTATTATTGCATTGGCAGTGGCCAGAAATGGTCTTCCTAAGATGATTGGTACATGATTGGGTTCACTAGCAATTGGTTCAATGTCAAGTACCACAAAATCTACTGGGTAGTAGAATTTGTCTATCTTAACTAGGACATCCTCAACTATCCCCTTAGGGATTTTCACGGATCTATCGGCCAATGAGAGTGTGATGTTAGTAGGTTCAGTTCACTAAGCCTAGTTGTAATATCTTGAATACGACATTAGGTTTACTGCGGCTCCCATCGAAGCAGGATTTATCTATACGATTCCACCAATATTGACTGAAGTACTGGCTGGGAGAACCCGGGATCTTTGTATTTGGCCAGATTATTTGCTTTGGATTATGGCGACATGTTCCCGGTGAGAAATGCTTTCTTCTCAATGCCTAATCCTTCTTAATTGTACCAAGATCTTCAAAATTTTGCATAAGCGGGAACTTGTTTGATTAGGTCGATGGTATGTTAACGCTTCACTTGCCTTAAAACCTCGAGAATGCACCTTGTTGAGATGCCTTCTTCTTACCTCTAGTGCTTGTGTGGAAATGGAGGTGGTATACGGTATTTCATTGAATCTTCCTCTAGGAGGATATGCTCGAGGTTTCAATTCTTCTCGCACCTAGGTTCTTCAACGAGGTTTGGCATAAGGTTGAACAACCTCTTTTCACTTCCTCGGGGTGATTATGGCATAACCTCATCCATTCCCGAATTGTTAAATGATCCTCATGAGACATTCCTTTAGGATTTGGAGCTGTTTGTGATGGAAACCTCCTTTACTCTCTTGTACCTCGAGCAACTTGTTAATCGTAGTGATTGAATGCGCAGTTTGTCAATTTTACGGTTGAGATTGCTCTCAAGCCCATCTATTCTCTTATTCGATTAATACTTTCTACATTATAATCCTTTGTTTTGATTGCACATTAATTCCTTTTGTTCCTCAACAAAGTTGCCTACCTTACTCAAATTCAATATGGCTTGCTCTTGGAGAAGAGGATGGTGGTTGTTGTAATGAGGAAAACAAGCGAGGCTTAGCACACAGGGGTACATAAGCGGGGTTGGGTCTGCAATGCAGATTGAGGTGATTCCTCAATTGGAATTATAGGTATACCATATGGGCATTGGATTGTTGTGTAGAAACTGTATTGTCCCTCTCTCAGTGTTTGCACATTCGACATCAAATCCTTCCCGCTGCGGGGAGTCATGGAACCTTTGTTCTATTGGGTGTCTTGGGATTGGAAGTTGTGAGGATTAGGTTGTGCGGTGTTGTCGATCCTTTGCTGCGCACGTGGAGGCTGTTTTCCTTGACTCCTCTACCTTCTTAGCTAGGGTGGAAATCCACAGCTCATTTCTATGTCTTGATGATTGCATACATCCCTACGGGTTTGGTTGGTAATTGGTTTCATCCTATCAAAATCTCTCTAGGAGTTAAGTTCATCCCGACCCTTAGAAGTTTCAATACGTAATTTAAAGAAATCCATGGCTTCATCGGGATGTTTAGCCCAAAATCTCCCCACACATGGTTTCTAAAGGCTGCCTCATGGCGGAGACATATACCACCATAGAAATTGGTTCACCAACATCCATGTGTCAAACCCATGGGTGGTGTACTTGATGGTTTCCATAAATCTCTCAACCTTGGTAAAATCTCGCCATCACGAGGAGGCGCTCTAGGAGTCCATTGCGCTTTTTCAAATTATTAGTCTTGTAGTCTTGAAGAACTTTTTCCAAGAATTGAAACTGCGGCTCATTAATTCTTATGGTTCTAGGCCTCGATAGGTTGAGCCATATCTTGGCCTTGTCCTTTAGAGTCAATGGAAATGCCTTTGCTTCCAGCGATCTGTCCATCATTACCTTCCTTGAAGGTAGTGCAAACCTCCTCAAAATCCCTTATATGAGTGTATGGATTTCATTTTTCCATACCATGATATGTGGGGAGTAGGGTACCAAATAAGGCCTCAACTGCGACATCATCGGCGGGAGGAGGAATGATACGAGGATGGGGCACTAACTCTAGGAGGGTGGATGTGATCCTCATAGTTACATGTGCGTTTGGATTCATGGGGTTCTTTGGATTGACTTTGTTGTTCCTCGGGTATGGGATCCATGGTATCGGTTGGTACACTAACTACTAGCTAGGTCAAGAGTTGTGTACTTATCCTGTAATCTGCGTGTGTCTCTATCCTTTGTTGCATATTACACGGTTGTTACACAATTAAAGAGACAACAAAACTGACAAAACGACTGCACAAAAAAAGATTAAAATTAACTAACAACAATAAAACTAAGCTGAATGAAAAGCGAAGCGAAGCGGTGCGATTCTTGCAAAGTGAAGCAAGGCGCGGTTCTACTTGGCCCGAGTTGCGAAAAATTAAAAGGTTGCCTTCACACTTGTGATGTGGATCACAAGTACTCGCTAACTTACCATTAGTAGTTTGGCACCATCCGCCCAGCGGCGCCATTTGATTAATTCCCGGTAAAGTGAAATTTGGATCCATATAATATTTATATACCTAAGTTCCTCCTACTTCCGTAGTCAAGCTACTGTAGTATAGTGGTCTAGGGTCGAACACGAGGATGGGTTTTCATCCTAGAAATGGTTTGCATTAGGGCATGAAGGTAAGGCTTTCTATTTGGACTTTTTGGATTTGTGTCAAAAGGCGTAAATGGTTTAAGCGGAAATTGCAAAAGCGGAAATGGTAAGCGAAATTTAAAGTGAAGAATTAAAACTTTGAAGATTTAGGTCACCAACTTGACAAGCTAGAGCAAACCACATGTCTCGGGTTTTATCCTCCTATGTGAGTCGACAGGGATACGATTATAGCCCTTTTTGTTTAAAACCCTAACATTCCATTATCATTTTAGAGGCTAGTAAAGACCATCTAAAGAATCACAGTGCATCTCTCACCCGAGCACTGAACCCTAAAGTATGGAGAGTATTGGCCAAAACAATAAAGTCAGTATTTAACCCAATTTGAAGAACCCTAACATATAAGAGAAATGCTACCTCAGGCTCGTAAAACATAAAGAACAACAGTCCTAAAGCATGGAGAGTATTGGCCAAGACAATAACATCCCATGTTATGCAGCTGAATTTTGAAAATAAGGGCCATAAATACACTACCCGACTTTTAGTACAAGAGGACGAGCATGCTTAACCCCTTTATGAAGCTAGCTAGCCATCTTCAAAGGAAGGAGGCTTAGCCAAGCATCTCTTGAGTTGTCATCCTCAAGAGGTGTGTTTGGTAGCCGGGAAAGTGAAAGAAAGAAGAGAGAGAAGAGAGAAAATAAAAGCAAAACTAAAAAAAACAATTTATTTACAAAAGCAGTAAAATGAAAAACTTACAAATCACCAAAATTCTTGTATTCCCTTCTATATCCCTCCTCCTCTTATTACAAAACATGAGGGTATTTATGAGCCTCCTCAAGGTATGAAATTGCAAAAACCCTAGCAACTAAGCTAAGTTATAGGATAAAGAGTAATTCACCAAGTTTGGAAGGCGGTTGCATTAATTACAAAGCTTATGTGAGGCTTGCAAATTTACGCTCTGAGGATGAATTTAGCTAATTAAGCGAATTTGGCAAGGGTTGCGAGTGCCCAGCAAGTGTAGCCGAAGAATTTGGCAAAGGTTCTAACGAGAATTAGCGAAGGTTCTGCGAATTTCGCTAGCTAGCGAGGAATTTATTTAGCTAAGCGAAAATTTTATGTGAGAAGCGAATTCCTTCATTTTCGCTAATGAATAGTGCAATGTGGCTAGCGAATTTCGCAATGGTTGCTAAGATTGCGAACTGTTTGCGAACAGTTTGCGAAATTCGCTAGGATTGCGAATTGGTTGCCAACAGGTTGCGAAATTGCCTGTTTTGCTGTTCTGCATTCCTCTCGTCATGTCTTCAACTGCATCTCATTTCTTCCACTTTTCCTTTGATTTTTGGGTTTGTTGATGGCTGAGACTAAATTTCCGACCTCATGATTGATCATTTGCATTGAGGTTGAAGTTCAAATGTGTACAAAAGTCTACAAAACAACCAAAAAACACCCTCAAATTGACATAGAATTACTCAAGATGACTTGTTTTGAATTGAGGATTATATGGCACGGTTAATGTCAAAAAGTATAAAGAGCCTATCTCTAACCTTGGGGTTAAAAATTGCCTTTTGTGCTTCAAATCTGCTCATATACTCTCAAAGTCTCATCTCACAATGTTTATGGAACTCAAATCAGGTAGATCCTCAAACCTTATGCAGTTTCAGCTATTAGTAATATTAAGAACTGACTCATTATGAGCATTTAAATTATATAAAATAAATCTTCAAACCCATAAAAATAAAGCGAAAATGCAAATACGGCCCCATGTTCAATAATTAATCCCCGCCCCTAGAGGGTGTTTAATGTTCCATTATTAGATTCCAATCATCACCAATCAAACAAAAAGTAAGAAGATGAAGAAAGAAATCAAGAGACAAGGAGTGAGAGCAAAATCCATATTTGAGCTTCAATGATTAGTGCCCAAAAAGTGCTATTTTGAGCCCTATTTAAGATAGGTTTTGAGTGCTTTTTGCGCACTAATCATATGAATTAAGCCAATTGTCATGTGCATGTCCATAGTGCTTCTGATTTGTTTCGAGATTGTTTTGGATAGTTTCGCGGTCTTGGGAACCGGTCGGCAAGCTTGGCTTCTTATTGGTCTTGAATGCGAGAATCCTCGATGATTTCTCGGTGAGCGATGAAATGTCAAGATACGTGTGAAGAATTGAAGGCAAAAGTGATGAATAAGGTGCGAAGTGATGCGAGTAGCAAAATAGAGAAGCGGGGAACAATCCGGGGAGTTTTATGATCATGGCGAATTTCGCAATCCTAGCGAAATTTTCGCTATGTGAAAATTTCATTAGGCTAGCGAAATTTCGCTAACTAGCGAAATTTACTGTTGTTAGCGAAAATTCTCAATTTCGCTATCTCACAAAAATTTTGCTAGGCTAGCGAAATTGCTCAGCTTGTGTGTAGCAGCCACAAAATACCCTAGAATTTTATAATAAATTTTTTATATATTAAGTGTGAATTGAGCCAAACTTGGGTTTTTCCAGGAAAATTGATAAATTGACAAGTTATGAAATGATAAATTTAGTGAACCCGGAAATTTTGGCACTAGAACAAGGATAAAATTTAGATTTCCATAAGGGGTATAAAAATCAAAAAGGGAGTAGAGATGGGCCATAGTAGAAATAAAACAAGTTGAATTGCAAAATTGAAGATATGAGGAGCTGGTGCAATTTATGAAAAGTTGAAAATATAAAAAATGGAAAACAAAAGCTAAAATTCATTTTGGTCTCCAATTTTGCCTAGCAAGAAACAGTGTGAGAGGAGAATAAGGGAGAGAGCAAAGAGGAAGAAGAGGAAGAAGAAGGAGAAGGAGGAAGATCAAAACTGAGGTATGTATTCATCTTAGGATCAGAGTGTGTGTTGATTTCCCTGGGCTTTGTTTTGGAGATGTTCCTCCTTTGTCTGAGGTTTTGTGGAAAGATCCACACAAACCCTTAACTTGATGAGTGTTGTGGGTAAAGCCCATATGAGTGCAAGATAATCATAGAATCCTCTCTTTTAGGATGGATCCATGGTTAATTGAGAGTCTTTGAGTTAGGTTTAGAATGGCCTAACTAATCATCATGGTTGGTTTGAGGTTGGGTCATAACCCATGTTGGAATGATCTTTGAAGAAATTCATGTGAAATAATTTTGAAGAAATATATGTAATTGAAGGAATTGAGTGAAAAGAGATTCCAAGGTGAATTTGGAATGGTTTTTGATGTGTGTTTGAAGTGTAGAATTGATTGGAGATCAAAGTATAAAAAATGTGAGAAAACATCGCATTTTAAGGCATTTCGGGTGACTTGTACCTGTACACTTTGAAAGTGTACCAGTACACTTTCGTTTATGGTCATTTTTGGCCAAAGTGTACCGGTACACTTTAGGGGTGTCTTGGTACACACAACCTTGTTCTCGGTTTCGACCAGTTTTTGTATTTTGGCGCAACTTGCTCATTTCTTATCCGATTTGAGTGATTCAAGTGACTAAATGCAAAATAGACTGCAAGGAGAACAAAACTTAAAGAATAGGAATCGCCAATTCTGATCCTAAGAGGCCTGAAATTCACTCAAGAAGGAATGGGGACTGTGTGAGCAACTCTGGTTCAGCTTTAACATAGAGTAGTCCGGGTTGTTTCGGACGTGGCTTGAGTTTCGGTGCTCGAATTGGGTGATTCCAATTGGAATAGGCCCCCTTAACCTTAGATTTAAGTAAATTTTCAAAATAGATAGTGTAAAATGAAGTTAGAACCCCGGAAAAATTTTGTAATACAAACTGTCCCCGATTAGTAATCGACAAATTGATTGGTTGGCATGAAAATGCCATAACTGAATTGGGATAATCGATTGGAATGATTCCAGTGCAAGTAAGTTAAGTAGACTCATAGGGGAATAAGAATGAGTCTAAGTCAAAAGCGTCTTAGTACCTCACCACCTCGGCCAAAGCTTTAGCACTCAACGATATTCGTTTAGTGATTATTTGCATAATCACTTAGAGTGAATAAATTGTATTTGACTAGGTGCGGGTGAAACGACAAACTTTGGCCTAGGATTGACATCGAAGAAAGCGAAGGATTGATAATTGGTTTGTTCTCGACTCTATCCTTAATTCAAGTATTTTGGTAGTTTACCAATTAACTATGAATGAGAACATGAATCGAGTTCATGAATGGTATGTGATATGATTATGTAGATTGAGTATGTCTTTGAAGATAATATGAAAGTGAATATAGTTAGATGTGATGTCGATAACAAATGAAGCGAATGATGATAAAGACGGGATTCACCCAAATGGAATCCGTCGGAATTGTGAAGTGAATAATATACCAAATGAATCGCCTGACGGGATGCACCAATCGGCATCCGTCACAAAGGCACCCCGAAATTACCCAATGTCCCACTTAGCGAGATGCACTAATCGACATCCGTCATGATGGTGTATGGCATTGAAGAAATGTCCCACTTGGCGGGATGCACCAATCGGCATCCGTCATGATGGCGTATGTCATTTAATTGATACCACGTGTCGGGATGCACCAAACGGCATCCGACATGATGGGAGACCGAATAAGTGATACCCGCGTCTTTAGGGATACGCAGCGGCATCCGTCGCTGATGGGAGATAGAATTGTAAATGTATAAGCACATTCTGGGAATGATAATAGGGTTATCAAGCGAATCATCGAGTGAATCGGATAGGTCAAGATAAATCGCGATGCGGTGATCGGATATTTGCGTTAACATGAATATCGTGATGGGTGTATTGAGTACGTGTTATGACAGTATATAGTGATTTAACCGTGACATAGTGTATCTTGATGTTATATCAAGTCGTTGTTCTAATAATAAATGATTAATGTCTGGAATGGCTGTATCGAACCACTAGGCATGAAAATGTAGCATGTAGTTTAACTATCTTGTAGTGCTCAGTAAGCAAGAAGAAGCCAGTCGCCTGTGTGAGTCATAGAGAATGCGGCGTATAGTGTATACTCCCGAATTTTGCATATTATCTTTTGAGCAAGTGGTGTTTTGTAAACAAAGGGTTAAACCAAAAACTTGATTTTTGTGTATCATCTTGAAAGGAGCATAGAATGCTTTCTTTGTAAATATATTTTGTTGTTAATGTTTATGGAGCCCTCTTAGGAATTACTTTATATTTGTAAATGATTATGGGCTTGCCACAGCCCGAAACCGTTTCCCGCAACTAAATGAATTAATAAAATGTTTTGATAAGATAAATGAAAACGTCGAATGCTTAGGGCTCCAGTTCGATCCGCCATTAGTCGAAGTAGGGATTAATTCGCGACACTGAAAACAAAATTTAATAAAACAATAACTAAAAGAAATAAACGGGGCGTCCCTGGGTTTCGGTTCTGACTCGCCTTTCGGGTCGGATCGGGCTTAGGAAATTAGCTACAGCATGTTTTGGTGTTTTTGATTCTAAGCATTACGTTTGATAAATTACCATTTGTCCTATTGCATTTTATATTTTAGGTAGTTTGTCATTTCACACCTCTTGTATGGCTATATAAGCCCCTCGACTTTGTAACCACTAAGTAACTTTTCCATTATCTGGGTTTCAGCATTTTCATTTTAGGTTTACTTTGCTCTCTTCTCTCTCCTCTTTCTCTCATTTTCTCGGCTGCCAAACACCCCCCTTTAGGATGACAACTCAAGGGATGCTTGGCTAAGCTTCATAGCTTTGAAGATGAGGGTTGCTAGCTTGGTTTAGGTGACTGCGAGGTTGTCCTCATGCTTTAGATATTCAGGTACAACATTTATGGTTCCTGACTTTCAAACTAGGGTTAAATGCCATTTGATAATCTTTCTTTTGGTCAATACTTGTCATACTTTAGGGTTCGGTCATTCTTAATGGTAGGAATGCTGTGATATCTTAGATATCATTCTGAGCCATTAAAGGGGTTAAATGCTAGGGTTTAAGCTGAGATAGGACTTTGAATGCTTAGTATTTGGTTTGACTCAAATAGGAGTGGTTCTAGGGTTAGGTTTATAGGTAAGCTCAAGATCGGTTTGGCTTGACTATATGTCATTTGCCTAATGCGAGGAAATAACAGGGACATTTTAATAGCCGGAGTGTTATGTCAGTATGTGGCTTATTCAAGTTACCATTTCACACTTCACATTAAGCCATTACAGTTAGTCGTGAACAAGCTTGACCTCACTTGTTTTTTAGCGAATCCACAAATCCAAACAGCCTCACCGTTTCAAGCGTGCAAATCATTCGTGGGATGAAAACCCATCCCCGATAATTAGACCACTGGGCTATCTTTGTAGTAGCTTGACTACGGCGTGGGAGGACATAGGGAAACAAAATATATTGTTGATTAGATCACCCCTCTTAGTGGCACGAATCATTCAGTACTTTGTCTCGATAGTAAATAAATTGGATCTACGAGGTTTATCAGAAATCTCTTCATCTGAATAAAAATTTTCTTTAAAACTACTCTAAGATCTACTAAAAATCAAAGCCCTAAGCTAAACTAAAAAAATAGGTAGGTTTTTAGAGAGAGAAACCCTCATGAGAGATTTTATCTCTCGTCCCCTTTTTTTCCTAAAATCTAAAAAAATTGTATTTATAGTCCTCGGGTGAAAATGGGCTTGAGATCAAGCTAAAATATCATTTTTCGGGCTTTTCTGGTTTTTCCAGCATTTGAGTCGTGACATCAGCATTTTAGAGTCACGACATCAGCATTTTTGAGTTGTGACATCAGCATTTTTGAGTCACGACATCAACACTTTGGCCTTGTTGCTAGCTCTATCATGACATTTTTTTTCTTTGTCGCGACATTTTTTTTGCTATGTTGCGACATTAGCAATTTTGAGTATGACATCAGCATTCTGGCTTTGTTTGTAGCTTTATCACGACATTTTTTTGGCTTTATCGTGACATTTTTTCTGCTCAACAGCCAGTTTTTCTTCTCCAACTTGTCAAGGCCATAACTTTTTCGTTTTAACTCGGATTTGTGCATGTGGCGTATCGTTGGAAAGCTCTTTGAACCATTTGATGTTCCAACTGGTACATAAAAATTCATCTTCCTAGTGGCGCGCTGTGAGACACCCGGTTGACTCTTTTTTTGGAAATATGTTGCATCTTTTCTTACAAAATCACTTGCTTTCCATCAAGAATCCTACCAAACCAAGTTTAGAGGAAATGTTATGAGTTTTACATGAATATGGATATAAAATTCTCAAAATAGCATGTGAAATGAACTCAAAACATAGATGAGTTCTACACTCATCAAACACCCCCAAACTTAAAGTTTTGCTTATCCTCAAGCAAAGAAAAGAAAGAAGTTGCTTATCCCCAAGCAAGGGAAGGGAAGAGTTCATTTCACACTTTTTATTTAATCAAAACTGAGTAATCAAGCTTGTCGAGGAAATTTATGTGATGTGACATAGAGTACCCTTGCCAAGAATATGGAGAATATGATCAGGATAATTTATTTATTTTAATAGTGAATTAATCTCATAATAGACAAATTTAGACCATGGTTCTCACTTATTTGTGTGTGTGTGTGGTCTTCCCCTATCCAATCAATTTGCAAGCTAGATGAGTTTATGAGAATTGAGATAAGTACACAAATCTCCTAAGATAATATATTTAGGTTCCATAGGCTTGTTGTTCTTATCACTCTCCACTAAGGTAGGCACATACAACTCTCAAGATCAAGTAGGTCTTTATAGGCTTGTAATGTAAGGCTTGGGTAAGGGGTAGTTGAGTAGTCATTTTAGCCTAAAACTTACCCAAACATACATATTTTTCTGCATTGATAGCTCCTACTCCATCCTGATTCTTACCATCAGCACAGTGACACTCTCAAGCACCCAAAAATTTGTTTAGGTGCATTATTCCCTACTCCTCATATCACCTTTTGCACAAATTCTGCATTCTTTTAGCAAACACCAAGAAACCTTTTTCTTCAAGACAAGGTTATTAGAGTGGTGCTATGTCAAAACCCCCTTAAGCTTTCTACCAACCATTAGCGAGCTTTAAATCAGTAACTCCCAGACCAGTTGGCCTTAGGGTACCAGGTGTTGAGACACCCCTTAGGATTTACTTACTCTAGGGAAGGAAGGCTACGAGGCTAGACTCACTTCTCCTTGACTTTTTATTCTATTTTTGCTTCTTTTACACTTGATATTTTTCTGTTTTTCCCTTTTTCCTTCTCTCCTTCCTTTTTACCAACCTCTTTTGATTTTAAACTTAACCCATTTCAACCAATTTGGAGTTATTTTTCCTATGGAAAAATAACTCCCCCAAACTTGCTCCTCACCATATTTCTCAATTATGTTCAAACCCTCATGTTATGGGTGAGTTTGGTTCTTTACTGAGGGATAGTAATGTATAGGAAGGTTATTGGGTTCAAACTTGGTTCTTATAAACATAATTTTGGCTCTTTAAGGCTCAACATTCTAGTACTAGAGGAATATGCATATGCATATTAATAAAGGTTAGCTAGAAAGACACAATCTTTCAAGGATGGCCTATATCATTTCTCAGTTGTTGTGTTGCCTAGGATTTCGCCTCAAGCGATAATATAACAAGTTTTAGAACCTATGGAGATCAAAGATAGATAGATTCTCATAAGCCTTCTCTAACCTAAGCAAAAATTGCTTTTCAAGGGTATTTAGTGACCATGTGCATAGATTTGAGAAACCCCCGTACTTAGCTATTAGAGGGTGTCTTGTTGCTTTAAGTCTTATTATCTAATATTGTCCATATGTCAAGGGTTCAATATGGTCCTCATTATCACCACACTACTAAGAAAACTCAATTAACTCAAGAATTTTTATTAATTCTATTTTATTTTATTTTATTTTTAGGTTTCAAAATTTTAAAATTTTTGTAAAGTTTACAATATAAGTTGCTTATTTACACTCTTCAATCAAAATTGAGTGCATGGGTAGGTTAAAGGGATCATACAACATGAGTGCTTAATAATTCAATCAACAAGTTTACTCAACAAGCAATGATCTCAATATGTCCCAAGCATGTCAAAATTGTATGTGCAATTTATTTGAGTGTGTGTAGACAAAGACTATAACTAACAAAATAAACCAAAACTAAGTTGTAAGTTGGAAAGCATCAAACAAAATCATTATCCATAAAACCACCAGAAAATTTCATCCTCAAAGTTATCATGTGCAACATGTGGAGTGTGACATGATAAACCAACCAAATAAACACCCCAAAATTTAGCATGAACGTTGTCTTAAATGTCTAGCAATGAGAAAAAGGGAGCAATAATGTAAAAGGGTAATAGAGAGAGTTGGGAAAAGTGAACTCCCGTTTCTAGTCTTGGACACTTTGAATAGGAACCTTGAAGATTTTTAGACCTTGACATTTGTGTTCTACCTCTTTCTACACTCCTTTGCTTCTTTGGAGCCATGAAAGTGGTTGTGGTGTTTCTGAAACACTTGGTGTGCACTTGACTTCCTTCACAAAATGAGTGAGTTTTGATTCTTCAAAACCTCCTTCAAAACATGCAAATCACTCCACAATCAACAATGATTCACAAAGAACCCAAAAACAAACAACAAAGCACAAAATTTTTTTTCCATTGTAACTCTTCTTTGATGCTTGGAATGATGGATGGAAAGTTGGGGTAAGTTTGTGGGTTTGTGAAGGGTTTTGAGGTTTGGAGATGAAGGAGATGGATTGGGGAGGGATGTGATTTAGGATTTGAGTGGATGGGAGATGAATTTGAAAGTGGTTAGAAGTTGCAAAGGTTGGAGGGAAAGAGTATGGCTGGATAGAGTGTAAAGTAGGAAGAAGAAAAATGGGTTTTAAGGAGTTTTGAGAGCCTCTGTTTTCGTGACTATGGTCTTTAGTCCGTGGCATTACGCTCGGCCTCCATGTGCTTCTTCCAACTTGATATACTCATATCACCTTCATCTTAGCTCAAAATCGGACGTGTAAGGACTCATTGAAAATATCTTTCAATGTAGAATGTGCTCATGGGTTTAGGTGAACCATTTGAAGCCTTAATGTCTGAAAAATCGGGAATGTCCAATGTGGAGTCAGTGATGATTTCTTGACTCCTTAGGTTCTCCTTGCTTTGTCTCTTGCCCATATCACTTGCTATCCTTTATAAGTCCTTCATACTTATATATATTCTCTCAAAATTCCTCCAATAGCAACCGTTAATGCTTTCATCCATGCTTAAACTCACTTCTTGTCTTCAATTCTCCTTAAGCATGATCATGAACCTTCTAACTTTATATTTCAGTTCAATTTGGTTCATTTCATGTCTAAAACTTCAAATTTGCTCAACATCTCAACTCTATCATTTTCACACTTCAAGCACTATAAGTACATCAACCACTTTCCAACTCCTTTTCTTTGCTCTTGCAAACTAGTCATGGCAACATGTTGCGCTTCAAACCTACTTTATTATGAAAACATTAACAAACAAAGTTAAAACATTGCTGGAATTTTCATCATAGCGGTGAAAAAAAATATAAACAAATAAAGTAACTAAAAGCAGAAAAAGAAAAAGAGAGTGGATAGAATCCTTATTACTTAGCTTGGGTTGCCTCCTAAAAAAGTTGCTTCGTTTTTAGAGTATATCTAGATTCGTTGGAAAAGTACTAGTGCTTCCATTTGGGCAATCATCCATCTTGGATAGCACTTCCTCTTTATAACCATTAAGCTCAAGGTTGATTTCTTCCAAATTTTGAAGATGGGGAAAAGAAGCTTCGAGAATCCTTTAATTGTGGTGGTGGTTGACCACAATTTATTGAGCTCGATCCTTTATGTGATGCAAATGTAAACACATCTATGATTAAGGGGAACTCTTCAAACATGTGCCCTTTTGATGGAAGCAAGCTACAAATTTTTCTGCACATTTTTCTTTCTTGCCCTGTCAAAGGTAATGGTTGATTGAGATTGAACTGCTTTCTCCTCACCCACAAGCAAGGTGAGGTTCCCCTTGTTAATGTCAATCCATTCTTGGCTTGAGGAAGGAAGTGGTCTTCTTAATATATAAAATTTTGCTTGGTCCCTTAATTTTAGTCACCAAATCCATGGGGAATGTAAATGTGTCGATCTTACGCCCAGGAAGCGTTTTCAATAGCCATTTACTTCTTGCTTGACTTTAGTTCGTCAATTTTGGATTTTCATCCTCTAAGTTGTTTAGGAGTGCCTTGTTCTCAATTTCCATCTCATTTTCAATTTCTTCCACAGATTTTAGGATAGGAAGTTCTTGCACATTGTAAGGAGTATCCATGCATTCATTAGGTTGTTGAAGTATTACTAGGAGAGATCCTACAAATTTTTTCCTTGAATGCTTGGACTTAGTGGCCCACTTGAGCTTCTATATTTTTCAATCTAGCACTAGTATTGTCCTAGAAGGCATCTAAATCTAGAAATTTATGCTCATGAAGACTAATCATCTTCTTGTTTTCATCCATGTAGG
Organism: Tetrastigma voinierianum; assembly: GCA_016808115.1. Classification (NCBI taxonomy): domain Eukaryota; kingdom Viridiplantae; phylum Streptophyta; class Magnoliopsida; order Vitales; family Vitaceae; genus Tetrastigma; species Tetrastigma voinierianum. The sequence continues at coordinate 183,769 of JAEQBH010001345.1, forward strand.
TAAAAATCTACTCCTTAATAGGAGACAACTCTTCTTCATCCTGAAATGTGGGGTTTGAACTCCCTTGATAAGGCATATGTTGAGGGATAATTGGTATACAACTCGGGTTCTCATAGACAAGAGCGTCTTGATACCAAAAAGCACATTCAACAAATACTCTTTGTTCCATGTTTGAGTTATTGTTACTTCTTTGGTTCAAATGATGAACAAGTAAGTCAAGCTTGGCTTCTATGGAGGCAAGTCTATCTTCTCTTTAATATTCCTCCATGAGTACCTACAAATAAGAAGAAAAATAAAAGAAAATAAAGTACAAAAAATACAAAAAAAAAAAAAAAAAAAAACAAAAAGATTCTGAAAACAAATCACAACCAAAAATAAAAATAAAATTACTAAGTGTGAGTCACGGATTCTTGAAATTTAAACTTCTAATGATAGAAAATGAACCACGTCCACGACAATGGCTGCCAAAGCTTGTTAACCAATTTTGAACCACGACTACTAAAGTAACTAAAGTCCCGACAGCGGCTGTGCATAAACTTGATTGACTGATTTTTAAACATAAACCGAATCTGATCAAGTAATTAGCAATTCCATCCAAAAACCTTTCAGTCCCTAGCTAAAATGCCATAAAACTTGTTTGACTAAATTTTAATAAAAACATGTGTTTTGCCCTTTTTTAAAAAAGAAAGGATCTGCAAAATCGATTTTGGTCTACAAATCACTTTATGATACCTGCAGATTATATAAGTAATAAAATGGATTTAAGTCGGATATCATTCGAAAGTTGATTCAGCAAATCTAAATATCAAGTACCCCATCTACTCAAGATCTTTGCTATTTGTTGAACTCCAAAGTTAAATGGTTTGTTTCCAAACTTAAGAAGAAAAGCGAGAAACTAAATAAAATATAACTACATGTAAAGGAATTCAAATAAATGGATTGGAGAGTTCATTGGATAAAGTAACACTGGGAAATAGATCAGTGTGCAATTATGAATTTCTGCATCATTTTATAACAAATTTCAACCATTAGTTTGAACTCTAAACTTGTCAAAGATGCAAGGCAGTATAATTTGGATTTCTCCATAAACCATACATTTCATTAATTAGAGATCCATATTCCTTTCGAATACATGGGTCTAATCATTTACTTATAGAATAGAAATCTCTTTCTAAAATCTGGGTATTTTTCATTTTCAGTACTTCATACCAATTTCTTAGGATTGAAGACTTCTTGCCCCTATAGACAGGATATTGCAAGCTTTCTCCAAGTTAATTGGTAACTCATCCGTCTAATTTGATGAGATTCTCTATTTCCTTGATTAGATCTATGCTAACATAGGATCGAGAATCCTTTCTTCAAATTGAGGGCTTTCACGTCGATTAAATTGATACACCATCAACTATCCTCGCACTATAAACCAGTGGTGATCTATCTAGTGATTTTTAGAATACAATTGTTCCCCATCAATATTAGTCCCAACATACCCCGAAGTAACTACTCTAAACTCTCGAGATTACCATCTTTGTGTCACTCGGAGAGCTTCTGAAATCATAGTAAGATACAATCCTTTTCTAGGTACAAGCTACTAATATTTTGAACAAGCAGCTTCGAGAACAATACCAATTAAATAAATCCAAACATTCGAACTATGAACTTCTTTCAAGTTGAGCAAAAAAAAAAAAAATCACATCGATCCATTCCCAGATGGAGCTCAGTTTTTTAAAGCTGGATCACAAATAACAGTGACTAACTGATAAGGAAAATTCACTAAAATTGCAAGCAGCTAGAAATAAGACAACAAATAATTTAAATTTAGACTTTAATCGAGTGATAATGAAAAAACAAAAATTTTACATTTAACGAGCTTCGAGCTTTACAGGGTCTTGTCTGTTCAAAAAGAACTAGCTAAATGCTATAAAAACTAATCAAAGAAAGAAAAATAAAAGAAAAAAAATATACAAGAGTCTCAACTACCAGGGTTCTTGGTTTGGCGAAATCTGGCATACAGTGCCTAGATACGTCTGATATAAATTTTTCAAATGATAGGCCGCACTTCTAGGCACTAATTGTGGATCCCCAAAAATTATAGCCCAATTAGTAACTTTGTCGTGACATAGAAAGTTCTGTCGTGACAAAGATTTCATCTCTATCGCCCATCATCTTGTCGTGGCATGCAGTTTCTGTCACGACATATTTTTATGCTCTCTTCTCTAATTTTGTCACGACATAAGATGGCAAGGTTGCGACATAGTTCTTTTGAGGTTTTCTAGTTTATGTCATGACAAATATTTTCTTGTGTCGCGACAATTCTTGAATACCTTGTAGCTAGAATACTTGAATAGTATGTCGCGACAACAAATTCTTTGTTGCGACGAAGTTTCTTTCCGCTGCGTTGCTTTGTGTCGCAATATAGAATTTTTGTGTCACATAGAGTTTCTCACAATTCCCTTGGTCTGTTGTCACGACAGACTTTTTCTTTATTGCGACCTAATCGTCTTTGCTCCTAGTCGCTGGCTGAACTGTTTGTCGCGACATATCTATCTTGGTTGGTCTCATGTCTCTTCCATTTCTTATCGTGACATAAAACTTCTCTATTGCGATAGAAATCTCTTACTCATCAATTCTTATTGTCGTGACATAATCTTCTTTTGTCGTGACAGAGATTTTTACCTTGTTTTCTCTACTGTCTTTCTTCTGTTGCGACAGTAGCCATCTATCGCAACAGAGTTCACTCCAGCCTCATGTTGTGTTTGTCGCGACATAAAAATTCTCTGTCATGACAGAGTCTTCTTATCTTTCATTGTTGACTCTGAATGTTGTGTTGCGACATGGTTTTCTTCTGTCGCGACATATGATCTGCCTTGGTCTTGTCATAAGCTGAAATGTCTATTGCAACATGGAAAATTCTGTCGTAGGCACTTTGTCTTTATTTGTCTCATTATTTTGCTATTTTCTGTCGTGACATAAAATTTCTCTATTGTGACAGAGTTTCTAGCCCTTCAAAGCTGACTATGGATTTTGTGTCGTGACATAGTTGTCTTTTGTCGCGACAGAGCTCTTCTGCTATCTTCAATTCTTTATGTCATGAAAAAGTTGTGAGATGTCGCGACATAAGTTTCATTGCCATGTGCTTGATCAGTGTCACGACATTCTTCTTTATGAACTTCTCCAGCTTTGTCGCGACATTCTTCAAAAATTATGTCACGACAGTCATAATTTACAGCTTGGAAGTTCAACGGTCGCTGTTCAGACATAACTCACGCTTGTCATTGGGATTACATGCGTGACATTATGAAACTGTGTCGCGACAGAGAATTCTTCTCTGGCTAATTTTCTGCTTTTCTTGTTGGAATTATTTCCTTTTCATTCAAAGATCTACGAAACAAAAAGCTGGTGAACATTCCATAATTCAACACTAACATGAATTATAAACTTCTAAAATTATGCCAGAAAAATAGATAAAAATAGATGAGTTTAGGACTCATCAAATTCCCTTAAACTTAAAGTTTTGCTTGTCCCAACTTGAAAAGAAAAAATGTTATTTTGTCCTTAAACAATTTAGCTCTCAATTTTAAGGACATTTTTAAATTAGAATCCTAATTGTGAGGAAACATAAATTAGTTGTGAAATTATTTATAAATATGTTTCCAAACAAGAATCAGGAAGATTTTCAATTAAGTTGACTAAAAAGCCAAGTAATTTCTATTATGTATACAATTCAATTATTCCACCCTAATTTGTGAGTGTGTGATGCTCTTCTCTCTTCTTCCTTGGAAGATTAGTTAATCTTATGGGATATTACTTAGATAGTATGCTTCTTCTTTATTCTTTAAAGTCTCATATGCTTGTTTTCATATTAATCTCTACTAATATAAGCATATGCCACCTTCAGAAACAATTAGGTCTTCCCGAGACTTATAATGAGGTTGAGGTAGTGGGTGAGTAATAAGACAATTTAGGCTCAATTTACCCATATTTCATTACACTTTGACATACATGCCTTCATATGCATTCTTGACTTTCCATTCATGTCTCAGCTCTCTAACTCCCATTTGTTTGAACAAATCTTCTACATACTCTCTCTTGTGGTGTCTTTCTTGACCACATTCATACTGTAAACTCTCTTCCTTATCTTAGAAGCTTTTCACTTTTCATCATTTTATCAAGGTTTTTGGAATAGTGCAATGTTTTGCCCTTTTAAGCTTTCTACCCATACTTGAACTTTTGGAATTCGATGCTCAGCGTACCAATTGGCATTAGGGTGCTAGATGTTGAACACCTCTAAGGACTTAATTGTTCCAGGGAGGAAGGCTACAAGACCAAACTTATTCCACCTTGACACTTTTCTTTTCCTAGCTTCTTTTCCTCATTTCAATTGATTTTTCTGTCTCAACCCTTCTTATCCTTCTTTGTACTTTGAAATAATATTCCCCAAAACTTGTCATCTTCCATCATTGATGTATTTGTCATGTAATCTAGGCAAATAACGGTTCTTTATCATAGGATTATGTTCAAGGGAGGATCTAGGCTTTTCATTTGATGGTTGATGATAAGGTAGGCTATTAACTTAAATAAGGAACTAAGGTGTTTGCTTATGCATATTAATAAGGTAGGCTTTAAAAGGCTCAATCTTCCAAGAATGGCCTATATCACTTCATGTTAGTGGTATTGCTTAGGATTTCTCCTTGACTAATAATCTAACAAGTTCCAGGACATTTGAAGATTTAATTGTGATACATCCCAGAAGATGTCCCTAATCTTTATCACAGTCTATTTCAGAGATACTTTTGACCACGTGTAGTGTTTATCAAGGTTCATAATAACTAAGCTGTTTACAAGACATAATTACAAGTTTTATTTGTTCCATCAATTGGTTACAATCTTTCTTATTCTTGAAGTTCAACACATTCATCAATATCTTCACAACTTTCTTTTTTAGTTCAATGCATCCTACTGATTCATCATCGTGCTTGTTTGGTACTAAATATGTTGCTATGCTATTTTACAAGTGCAAAAACTTATTAAATCAGACCATTTAATTTAAGAGAAACAACAATAACATTTCAATTCCTGATCATTTCAAAGTCTACTTGAGCAATTTCACGGCTATTGACAATTTAAACCCGAGAAAAATAGGTTCTCCATTATTCAGCAAAGCTATTAACTAAATGTCATCAATTTCTAATTATTGAACACAAAGGAAAGAAAATAGACAATAAACGCACAAGAAATTCAAAATGAGAGTGAACACCAATTTATGAAAAGGAATTTTTATTAAATTTTTTTAGGTAAGAGAGACTATGTTACAAAGAGTGGAAAGGGAAGAAACAGTTGGGTTGCATTTCCTTCTTCTATCATGCCTAGAGGAATGGTTTAGATTGACAGGTTCAAATTTGTAACTAGCTGCTGAAGGGGAGAATTTAGGGATCTAAACTTGTGGCTGCTTGGACTTGCTTCCTTCATCTCCTCTGTTGAATACAGACCACTCCATTGACATAGCCAATTGTTTTATCAGATCATTTTGTCTCTGCCCAATAAAGTTCAAGGTTCCCACAAACTCATCCTAGGCAAAGTATATTTTGATCAGATTTCTGTTGACCATATCTGAACTCTCTGTCCAGCATTTCATCATCAAACCAGCAAATGAAAAGCCTAAACTTTGTTTTCTTAGACATCATCCTACAGCAAAGAACCCTTATTTTCCTAGATTACATGACCATTACATCAAGGATAGAAGAGGACAAGCTTGGGGGAATATTCTTTCAAATTATGAAAAGAGGATAAGAAGGGTTGAGACAGAAAAATCAATTAAGATGAGAAAAGATGAAAAGAATGAGGAAAAGAAGTTGTGAAAAGAAAAGTGTCAAGGTGGAATAAGTTTGGTCTTGTAGCCTTCCTCCCTAGAACAATTAAGTCCTTAGGGGAGTTCAACACCTAGTACCTTAATGCTGGCCCAGTATGGGGTTACTAGCAAAGTTCGGTTAAAGGGTGGTAGAAAGTTTAAAAAAGACAAAACATTGCATATTTTCAGCTATGATGAAAGATGAAAGTGAAAAAGCTTGAGGAAAGGGGAGGAAAGTTTATAGTCTAAAAATGAATCGAAAAATACCCCGAAAGTATGCGAGGAAAGGATGCACTCAAGCAAATGGGAGGTTAGAGAGTTGGCAGAATGAAAAAAAAAAAATAGAGATTTAAAAGAAATGCATATGAAGGGCGGTATGTCAAGTTGCAAGTGAAATGCGGGTAAAAAGAAAAAGAATTGAACCTAAATAGTCTATTATCTACCTAGTACTGGCATACTTTACAAGCTTAAAAGAACTAATTGATTTTGAAGGTGGTGTATGTTTACATTAGTGGAGATTAATATGACAAACAAGCATATGAGACTTTAAAGATTAAAGGAGAAGCATGCTATTCGAATAATATCACATAAGATTAACAAATCTGCCAAGGAAAAAGAGAGAAGACCATCACACACTCACATATCAAGGTTGAATGATTGAATTATTTACACTATATGAATTGTTTGGCTGTTTAGTGAACTTAATTGAAAATCTTCATGATTCTAGATTGGAAACATGTTTAGAAATAATTTTATAACTGAATTATGTTTCCTACCCAATTGTGGATTCGACAGAAAAATGTCCTTAAAAATAAAAGCTAAATTGTTTAAAGATAAACAAAATTTTCTTTTCTTTGCTTGGGAGGACAAGCAAAACTTTAAGTTTGGGGGAATTTGATGAGTCCTAAACTCATCTATTTTTAATCCATTTTTCTTGCATATTTTTAGTAGTTAAGATATATTTTAATGCTAAATTATGGAATATTCACTAACTTTGTGTTTTGAAGGTTTTTATTGAAAAAGAGATAATTCCAGTAGGAAAAGAAGAAAGAAAGTGGCCAAGGCAGAACTCTCTATCGCGACATAGTTTCTGAATGCAGTGACAGAATCTCAAGGGAGCCAATAGAGCTATGTCGCAACCAACAACTTTATGTTACAACAAAGTCCAGGCTAAACTTAAGGAAGAAATAGAACTCTGTCGCGACAAAGAATTTTTTGTTGCAAGACTATTGAAGAAATGTGTGAAGAAGACTGTTGTGACACTCTTGATTTATGTCGTGACATTGATCAAGGCAAATGGTAGTGGAACTTTGTCACGACAATCCTTACTCTGTCGTAACATAAAAGAATAAAGATAGAAGTTGAACTTTGTGGTGAAAAAAGACGACTCTGTCTTGACAGAGTATGGTAAGGTTATAACACAAGTCAGTTGTGATAAGTGTTTTTATGTTGCGACAAAGTTTTCAGCATAGGAACAACTCAAGGAAGGATTTCTGTCATGACAAAGAACACTCTGTCGCGACATAAAATTTAGAGTTCACAATAAAGGGTAACAAGACTTTGTCGCAACAAAGAGGTTTTATGTCGCGACAAACAAAACATGAGGTTGTGTCGTGAAAAGAAATCTCTATCGCAACAAGAAGTTGAAAAGCAATACAAGAAGTTTTATGTCGTGACAATACAAGCTGCAGAGCAATAAAATTTTGTCATGACAAAAGAAAATTATGTCGCGACAGAAAATGAAAGATAACTGAGATAAGCCAAGACAAGTTTGTCGCGACAAAGATTTCTATGTGCAGAACCAGATTCAGCCCGTGACGAGGATTCGAGAGAAAAGTACGTGCAGCCAAAGGGAAAACTCTGTCACAACAAAGTTGTTGAGTAACCACAGAAAGAATGTCGTGACAGAAAACTCTGTTGCGACAAAGTAGAAAGCTGAAGGCAAAAAATGTTTGTCGTGACATCTTCAAGAGTCACGTCACGACGCAGAATCGATATCAATAGTGCGAAACTGACCCAGTTATTGAGAAGAAATTATGTCGAGACAAAGAGCCAAGGAGAGAATAGAAGATTGAGTGCATAGCAAAGAAAGTGTGTCGCGGCAGAGTTTTCCTAAGCGAGAGAAAAGATATGAGAAGCTTGTTGCAACAAATTTTATGTCATGACAAAAGACACTCCTGTCGCCACAAGAATAAGACTGATTCATCAAAACTATATTGCGACACTATCATAGTCTGTTGTGATAGAATCCAAGAAAAGGCTCAGAAAACCTATCGTAAAAGAAACTGTAGGCTACGACAAAAGCTAAGGGACAAGGACTAAAACTTTGTTGCAACATAATTTTCTATGTCGCAATAGAGCGACCAATTTGGGCCAGAATTTTTGGGGATCCTAAGCGAGTTTTGGAAGTGCGACCCCACGTCATTGGAAGTCATAAATAGACACATCTAGAACCTTGTGCGGGCGTCCACAAATCGAGACTACGGGTGGCTGAGGCTCTTTGTATATTATTTTTCTTTTTATTTTTATTTCCTTTTAGTAGATTTTGTTTTTAAAGCGTAGTTTTTTAGTTAGATTCATTTATTTTAAGGTTGAGTAATGAACTGATGTGTAGCTTCGAGTTAGAATCTATTGTAAAATTTTCTCTCTCATTACTATTCTGCTTTATATGGATTTTGGAAAATTTCTAGAGTTCATTTATTTCAGTTCATTTACAATTTCAATGAATTTTCTTAATCAGTTAGTCACTGATATGTGTGAACTAGTTTGAAAGATTGAGCTCCCTCTAGGAATGGGTCGATGGTGATTGTTATTTTTCTGCACAAAGTGGAAGAACGCCATAGTTAGAAATCTTGAATTTATTTGATTGGTATTATTCTTGAACTTAACTATTCGAGTACTGATCATAGTGTACCTAAAAAGGATTGTATCTTGCTCACGATTTCCATGAGGCCCTGCGACACGAGATGGAGAATCTGAAGGGTACAGAGCAGTTCCTTGTGGGTATGGTAGACTAATAGCAGGGACAGCCAGACTCTAAAAGTGCCCGGATAGATCACTAACGTACTCATTGTGTGCGGATAGTTGGATGAAGTATCAGTTTAATCGCTCAGAGGTTTCTCCTCTTTCTAATGAAAGGATTAAGTCCATGTTGTATGGAATGTCGAGAGATGGAGAATTTCGTTAGCATGGTAGGATGAGGTGCCATTTAAATTGGAGAAGGCTTGCAATATCTTGTCTATGGGAGCAAGAATTCTTCAGTCCTAAGATTTGGGTGTGAAGTACTGAAAAGGAAAAATACCAAGATCTTAGAAAGAGGATTATATCTTGAAAGTGACTGATTAGACCCATGAGTCTGAAAGGAACATGAATATCTAATTAGTGAAATGTATGGTTAAGGGAGAAATCTAAACTATACCACAATGCATCTTTGATAAATTCATCTTTCCAACTAATGGCTTAGCTATGACTCAAAATGATGCAGAAATTGACAATTATTCATTAGTTTATTTCCTAGTGTTGTCTCGCTCAGTGAACTCTCAAATCCACTTTTATTAAATTCTTTATGTATACTAGTGAAATTATTTTAGTTTGACTTTATTAGTTCTCCCATCAATTTAACATTGGAGTTCAAATAGTAAGGATCTTGAGTAGTTGGGGTAGTTAATCTTTTGGTTTATCATCAATCCTCGTGGGAACGATATCGGCACTTAAAAATCCACTTTTATTACTTGTATGACCTATGCACTTGCAGTGATTTAGACCAAACTCAAATTTTAATGAAACCATTTTACAAAAAGGGCAAACACATATTTTAATCAAAATCAGTCATCAACAAGTTTTTGGTGCCATTGCTAGGGACTTTAGTTAGTCTTTGGTAGCAGTGCTAATTACTTGGTAAAATTTCCTCTATACAAAAATCAGTCAATAAGTTTTTGGCGCCGTTGTCGGGGATTGATTGATGAGTTCAAAGATCAATATTCTAACCAAAGAGATAATTACTAATTTGGACATTTTTCTTTATTTGATCATAAATTTAAAAAATAAATCACAAAAATATTTTTAATAGTAGTAGCTAGCTATTGAAAATCTTCTATGAGCTTAAATGGATATAACTGTTTTCCACAAATTTAATTTGATCTCAGTGTGTTTCTATTTCAGGAAGATTTTAAATCACGGAAAACCAGAGGAAAATTTGTTTGCCTTTGAATCTGAGAAATTAAGAAAACACTAAGGAATATGAGGAAAGTTACAAGTGTTGAATCTACAAATATGGAAAATCAAAGAGAAAGATTACAACCTTTTCCGAGAAAAGTGACGGATGAGCCTTAAAGGAAAATGACGATGGAGGACTTTTGGAGGCCTGTTATTCAAGATGAGTACTCTGCTGTGAGACAGCCTACCATAGAAGCCAACAATTTTGAACTCAAGCCAGCTCTGATCACAATGGTACAACAACATCAATTTACTAGGCATCCTAGTGAAGACCCAAATGAACATATGGGAAGATTTATGAGAATGGCTAACACGATTAAAATTTGAATTAGGTGAGACAGTGGTGAGGGCTGGCTCTTTCCTTTTCGAGAGATGTGGCGCTGACTTGGTTTGAGTCAGCACCTATTAGATTAGTGACAAATTGGGAAGAAGAGTTGGTGGAAAGGCTATGAAGCGGATTTTTCCACTCCAACCTAACCACGAAATGAGGAAAATCATAGTCTTCAAGCGAGGGAGGATGAAAGAGTCTCTACAATGCATGGGAGAGATACAAGGGGCCACTAAAAAAATGTCCTATGCATGGGTGAATCAAGCCACTCCAGGATGGACATTTTCTACAATTCCATGAATTATCCTCGAAAGGTATAATTGATACGACTCTTGTGGGGGCTTTCAAAAAGAAAAGCGATTGAGGAAAGCGAGAAGCGATTGATTGAAGACTTTTCCATTAATATGGCTCAAAATCTAAGTTTCAAGATAACAACGAGGCTGAAGGAGAGTGGTTAATTGAGCTTAATCGGATGACTGCCATAGAAGCAAAGTTGGATGCATTAATGAACAAGCTTGGAAACAATGATAGAATAATGCACATGGCACTTGAAGTGGGGACAGTAGATGAAGAAGAGAAAAGAAATAGTGTTGAAGAGGAACCGACCATGAGGTCGCCCTTGAGTTGAGGAGCCTGCTTGCCTTAAATGCGATAGGAGCACTTTAATCCCGAGCCTTAACTTGTCCACTCACTTTACACCGACCTTTCAAAGAACCATGAGAATTTCTACGTATGAACTTCAACAAGTTCAAGACTTGGGCCAAATTTGCGAAATATCATACCTCTTTGGGTTCCAACAACAACAGCAGCATCAGCAAGCAGGACAGAGAGCATAAAATCAAGGGCAGAGAAGATCTAATACCTTTGAGGACCAGATGCTTACTTTCATTGGGGAAAATAAAGTACGCTAAGCATATATGAAGCGAAGTTTGCTAAGCTGCTTGACATTTGGGACAAAAACTCTGAATGTATTTCAAGCGATACCCGATGCCTCTTTGAAGAATCTTGAGACTTATTAGAGGCTATTTGGTGACCTAGCCATGCTGAATCAGTCCAAGGATGCATTCCCAGTGACCTGAGAAGAATCAGAAGGATTGCAGTATGTAACCTAAGAAGTGCGAAGAAGCGCAGAAGAAATGAGAAGAAGGAAAATAAGGAAGAGAAACATGCTAAAATTGGAGAAGAATTGAAGCAGCACAATTCAAAAGTTGTTGAAGAAGATAGAACAACAAAAATGCAGCAAGAGAAGCAAGTTGAAAAGGGAAATCTGAAGGAAGAGGTTAAAGCGTACAATCCTCAAGTTCCATTCCCTGCGAGAACATGACCCGAGAAAGCTTGAAGCATTCTCTAGATTCTTAAACATGTTCAAGAAGATAGAGATCAATATCCCTTTTTCTAAGGCATTGACTCAAATGCCTCACTATGCAAAATTCATGAAGGATATATTGAGTAGAAAGAGAAAAATTGATGAAGAAGGGGTAGTGAGCACAACAATGACTTTGTAGTGCGATTATCGGAAGTCTTTACGGGAAAATACAAGATCGAGCGGCTTCACTATACCTTACCAAAATTAGGAATTTTGATATGGGAAAAACACTATGCGATTTTGGAGCTAGCATCAATTTGATGCCTTTAGTTGTGGTTAAAAGACTCAGTTTGGGGGCTCTCCCCTGACCATGACCTATAGATGGCGAGATAAAACGTGGCTGACTTGAGGGCATTCTTGAAGTCTGCTTATCAAAGTGGGAAAGTTCATTTTCCACATTGGACTTTGTAGTTATTGATATAGAAGAAGACAAGCAAGTCCTTTGCTATTAGGAAGTACTCTTAGCAATAGGAGCGGCTTTGATCGATGTCGAAGGAGGCGACTCAGGTTGGAGATGAGGCGGTGCACTTCAATCTTAATCACGATTTGAAAGCTGACTAGAACTTATTAATGTTGGTTGTGAGGTGCTTAGAAACAAAAATTCCCCATCGGTTCACGAGGCGATAGTGATTTTAATTTTAGAGTTGATGAATAGAGAATGAGATGAATTTCCTAGTGTCTTGAGCCTCTTAGAGTTAAATTTCACAGACTCAATTTTAAATTAAAGAGCGTGCTCGTCTTGAAGAAAATAGTACGAGAAAAATCCGTGATTATGAAGAAAGCTATTGAAGTAAACACAAGCTTAGAGGTTTGATTTTAAAGATTGCTGAACATTTGAAGTATGCTTTCTTGCTGACCGAGAAAAAAGCAAAGCTAGTCATCATTCAAGCTGGATTAATTGAGCTTGAAACAGCGCTGAGATTCTCGGAGAAAATACAAGGAAACCCGATAGCTTGGTCTATAGATGATGCGAAAGGAATCAGGTCATATCACGAATGCTACGAAGATCCTTTTTAGAGGAGAGCATTTAAAACATATAGAACATCAAAGATGGCTGATTCTAGTAATGAAAGAAGTATTCAGAAAAGAAGTACTGAAATGGTTGAATGCAGGCTTCATATATGCAATCTCAGAAAGCCCTTAGGTGAGCCTAGTTCGTGTGGTTCCCATGAAGGGTGGATTCATTTTGATCAGAAATGAGAAGAATGAATTGATTCCTACAAGAACTATGACAAGATGGAGAGTGTGTATAGACTAAAGAAAACTAAACACTGCTACCAAAAAGGACCATTATCCTCTACCTTTCATTAACCAAATGTTGGACAGGTTAGCAGGGCACTCCCATTATTGTTTTCTTGATGGATAATGCAGTTATAACCCAGATTGCTATAGCCCTAGAGGATTAGGAGAAAACTAAATTTACATGTCCTTATGGCACCTTTGCTTTTAGAAGAATGCCTTTTGGATTATGTAATGCTCATGCCACCTTTCAAAGGTGTCTGATGTCTATGATTTCTGATTTGGTGGAGGAGGGTATGGAAATCTTTATGGATGACTTCTCGGTATATGGATCCATTTTTTAGAATTGTTTGGAAAATTTGGAAACAATACTTTAGAGGTGTCAAGACAAGAATCTAGCTTTAAATTGGGAAAAATGTCATTTCATGGTAACAGAGGGTATTGTCTTGGGACCCAAGATTTTAAACTAGATTGGGAAGTAGACCAATAAAAGTTGCTATCATAAAACTCTCTTTCCCTTCTGACGATCGAGGGATAAAAGTTTCTGGGGCGTCTTGGATTTTTTTATAGAAGATTCATAAAGGACTTCTCAAAATCTCCAGACCATTATGTAGACCGTTAGAAAAAGATGAAAAAATTGATTTTGATGAATCATGTAGATGCGCATTTGTGAAATTAAATCAGTTAGTGGCCGACTCCCATCATGGTGATGCATTGAACGATGATTTGAAATTATGTATGATGTCATTGATTTTGCAATGGGAGTTGTATTGAGACAAAGAATTGAAAAGATATTCAAGGCCATATACTCAAGGATCAAAATATCGGTAAACACGGATATATCGGTAATTGGATTTTACGGAAATATCGGAAATATCGAAAATATCGATTAAATGTCGATTGGATATTTTTTTGCAAAATATCGGTTATTAAATTTTTTTATATTTTAATTATATAGATTATGAGAAATGATTCATATCTTAATTAGGTATATTAAAATCAAATTGATTAGTAATTATTAAATTAAATATGTTATATTTAATATATTATTTAGATATTATTATGTTAAAAGATATTATTTATTTGTTTTGTTATTATTATAAATGTGTATGTAGATAATGAGAATTCAAAATATTATATATTATAATTTTAAATTTTTAAATGATATTATTTTATTTCTTTTCCTTTTCAAATTAATATTTGATTTATAAATATTATAAGTTACTAATGTAAAATAAAAAAATAAAATAAAATATTATAAAAAAGATTATGAGCAAATAAATAATAAAATAATATAAAAAAGTTTGCACCATATATAATAAGATTACTAATCAATGGCTTAGTAGTTAGAGGGTGCCACTTCCAGGTATTTTGGATAGGTTTAGGCTTAAGCGAAAATAAATTTTTAAATATTTTTAGTCGAGGAATTTTAGGAAAAGATAATATTTTTGAGTATTTTTTGAGAAGAGAAGGGTGAGAGAGCCAAAAAGGGAGAGGATAGATGTGACAGAAAGAGAAGTAGAGAGAAAAATATATTTATTTTAATGCAAACATGAATTATTTTCCAAAAATATTTTTAGTCGAAGGCACAGTTGGCGCGTTTTTAATTTACTACTTTGTGAAGTGACTGTATAATTTTAAATTTCAGGAAAATCGGATTTTTAAAGGAAAAAAATCGGATTTTTCCAGATTTTCATGAAAAATAATGATTTTAAGTGATTTTTTCACGATTTTTTCAAATGATTTTTCCACACAATTTCTTTCCGCGGCAGAAGCGAAATTTCGAGAAAAATCGTAGAAATTCAAAATTTTGTCCACGCATATACTATGCCAACAAAACCTTCAATGAGGCCTGAGAGAACACTACCACAAAGAGATACTTGAAATGGTGTTTGCTTGTGAAAAATTCAAGCCTTACATGTAAGGTCCCGTGTTATGGCATACACAGCGATCATGCTATAATTAGATATCGATGACAAAGAAAGATTCGAGCGAAGGCGATAAGATGGGTATTATTCTTTATGAGGATTTGATGCGGAATCGAGCGAAAGGGTAGTGACAATGTGATGTTGATCTACTTGTCTAGATTGGAAAAGCGCTAAAAGGAAAAGAAGCCCATGAAATATGAATTTTTCTTTGATGAGCAACTATTTTGTTATCGATCCCAAACACCACTGGTATCAAATGTTGTGAGTATAGCTTATGGAGTTGTGCCACCTGAGTTCAGCTACCAACAAAGAAGAAAATTGAGAACTGATATCAGATTTTATATTTGGGATGACCCATTACTTTTTAAAAGAGGAGAAGATATGATCATAAGGAGATGTGTTCCAGAAACAAAACAAGGTGGTATTATGGAGAAATGTCATGCATCACTGATTAGTGCCCAAAAAGTGCTATTTTGAACCCTATTTTTAATAGGTTTTGAGAGCTTTTTGTGTACTAATTGTTATAATTAACCCAATTGACATGTTCGGGTCCTGTTGGCCTCTGATCATATTTTGTGGCTAATTTTGTGGTTTTGCAAGCTTTTAATGCAAGTTTGTCGAGTTATTCCAAGCATGAAGGAATTACGATTAATTCGGCATTACAAATAAAAAATTAGAAGAAAAGAATATCAGAAAAAGGAAAAGAAAGCAAAAATAGCATGAATAAGATGAATAGTACAGGATGAACAATAGCAAAGGAATGGAACAATAGCCGTGAATAGTGATGAACAGGAGGATGAAGCGATCTTGAATGTAGTGCCTCTAATTTGGAAGAATTACATAGCGAATATTTCTCCCGCAGTCGAAAATCTAAATTTCTTCAAACGGTCCCGTTTTTGGTTTTTCTCCTTTCTACCCTCATTGTAATAGTTTTAGTTAGTTTAGTTTGGTAGTTCACTTTGATTGTAAGGCTATATAAGCCATTGTAATACACTGTTGACCTAAGTATTATTTTGAGGGAAGCAAATACGGGTGCTCTGTTTTCTTCCCAGTTTTCTTTCTTCTATTTTTCATTTTCTCTCACTTTCTAGGAAACCAAACACTCCTTTCAGGATGACAACTCAAAGGATGTTTGGTTAAGGTCTCGTATCCTTGAAGAAGAGGATTGCTAGGCTTGGGAAGTAAGGTTTGCATTTTATTCCCCTGTTTTTCACGTGTAGTGGTGTTTTGACATTTCCGGGTCTCAAATTTGCAACTCTAGGTTTGGTGTTTTCTCGATGTACTTTCTTTGGCTAATACTTGGGCAAGCTTGTGGTTCAATGTATTCTTAGCTTTAGATACACCGATATCCATTAGGTTTCTATTTACGAGCCACTCCGAGGTGTAGGTTAAGGCTATATTTCACCTGTAGATGCATCCTCATTGATCAATACTTGGTAATCTTTTAGGTTCAAGGATGCTTATTATTAGATCCACTGAGATTCATTAGTCAGCCTTACGAAATCATTGTAGATGGGTCAAGGTGATAGATTTTCACCGAGGAACCATAAAGCAACAAATGCTTTCATCAAAAGGAAAATTATTAAGGTTTAGTTCATTTAAAGTTAATGAAGATCCTGCTCGAATTGACTATAGGTCATCCTCCCCAACACGAGGAAATGAACTGCAGGACCTCTTTTGTAACCCTATCAACCCAACCTAGCGCTCCAACACTTCCAAGGATTTCTTTACACTTTATTTTAGTTTATTTTGTTTGATTTTCAATTTCCACAACATCAACTCCACACACTTTTACACCAAATCCTAAATCCAAAACAAATTCACCATTTCGAGTCATCAGAATCATTTGGTACGAAGAAAAACCCCATCCTTGTGTTCGATCCTAGAGTCGCCATACCGCAAGAGTTGCCGCTACTACAGAGAGGAGTAATTTAGGTTATAAATTTTGTTGATTCATAACACCTACTGTGGCACGAATCAAATGGCGCTGTTGTCGGGGATGGTGCCTTAGTGCATTTGATGAGTTGTTGAACACTTGTGATCCTCATCACAAGTTCTGGTGAATTTTCTTGTATATATATCTTTTTAGTGTTTTCAGTGTGTTTAATTTTGCTTAATTTTAATTTTTTTAGCTAACTTTAATTCCCTTTGGTAGAGTTGTTTTTTTCCTTTGTCTGCGTTCGTTTGTTCTTCTCGCAGGGGTCTTGCCCATGGGATAGAGTTTCTTAATCAAGGTTGAATTTGAACCCAATGGAAGAGGGACAGTACGGTCAGCATGTGGCAGGGGGTAACCCTAGTGCATATATGTCCATGAGGGATTACAGAAACCAGCCATGGCAAAGTCAGCAACCCATGGAGAGGAATCCAAATGAATATATGTCCATGAGGGACTATAGAAACCAATGGATGAGTTCACCATTTGGTAGTACTTAAAACCATAGTTGGGGGAATCACACAAATTCCTCATGGGAACCAAGACCTCCACAGTATGCACCTCCTGAACCTCCATATTATGCTTCAACTCACGAATTTCAACCACTACAAATAATCCTCTCCATTTGAACAAGCTATTTGACCTTACCCAGATAGTGGATGACTTTGTAAGGGTAGTAGAAGGGGATTAATGCCTATTCGACTAGAGAATTGTCACTGTGGAAGACAATTTGAACAAGAAATTAGATAGAGTACGAAAAATAACTTTGAGCATAAATGGTGTACCAGAGACTCCATTGAAACCTCATCGATGTTGACAATGTCTAGAGAGAGTACCAGTGGCACACCATGTGGGGAGTAGGCGTGCTCCGACAGCAACGCCAGCGCAAGGAACATAGAGATTTTATTAGATTATGAAGGGTTGCTAAGATATCAAATGTGTGTCTTTGTTATTTTTTCAAGGAGAAGAAAGAATCTTTCCTTATAGCGGAGGCAGTGGAAGAAACCAGGTTGAAGAGCCCAAGAGCTTGTTTTGAATCCATTCCACTGACAGCGGCTACAGTGGCCTCCCGGTGGCCAGTGTACATTTTTCCTTCGGCCTGATCCATTCTACAAGGCCACCCAATTTGCTATGCACCTTGCAAAAACTTCAGACATTAGTGGCCACTGCTCACGAGGCCTTTGCTACATCCAAGACTTTGTATCTAAACGTGTGCATGTGGCACGACGGATAGTTAAAGATCTTGAGTTGGGATTGATTTTCCAGACCTCGGCGCATTTCTAGCTCAATGAGTTCCAAAAGCGACCTCAAGGCTTGAGGTGTAGTTTGGGGAGCATGATTCTCCACCACCTTTTGTTTCATCTTCTTATTTCATTTGCATTTTAGTTTATTTTGATTTCTTTATTTTTATTTTTAAGATTTTCTAATTTTTAAGTTAATCTTTATTGGCATTTTTCCTTTTCTGAATTTTCTTGTATTAATATTTGTAGTTTGAGTGAAATTTTGACGAGAATGAAGATCGAGCAGGAAAAAGAGAGAGAGATTTCACGCTCTAGGCTGCAGATTTTGGTAATTTTGCTAAATGCGAGAATTTCGCTCCCTCACCACTGTTTTCCACTCCTGATTTGTTTGAGGCACCAACTTTTTCATCGATGTCGATTTGGGTGATTTTCATCCTAGTTGGAAGCTTAGAATCTGGAATCTAAATGTATTTCGAAGACACATTTTAGAGCAAGGAGTATCTTCCTCCCTTCAAACTTCCACTCAGTGGCCCGATTTGAGGACAATGTCGAATTTGGACAGTTTGGGGGAGGGAGTGGGAAGAGTTAAGGAAGGAAGTGTTATTTATATTTTGAGCAAGTCTTTTTGTTTCATGAATGGCTTGCTGGATTAGTTTTGTATTGTCTGGAGTTTTTTGTTGGTTTGCGAAGAATTTATTAGTTTATTTTTCACTTTTGGCTTTGTTAGTTTTTATTTGACATTTTTTTTTTTGTTTTTTAATTGTGTGTTTTACACCTTTCTGATTTGAAAATTTGAAACTTTGTATCTAATTATGTCACTTTTATTAGATTGACCCATGCCTAGTTATGAGTGAATGATTGGTTAGTTCACATTACTCACATTCTTATTTTTTTCTTCCAATTAAGCTAACCACACTTGAGGCACATTGGGTTTCAATGATATAGGCTGAAGTACAGCAGCCTCTTTGCTTTGCACAACCTATCCTAGTGTAAGTTGTTTACCATATTTTATGGAGTTAAGGACCCTATGGAAGAGGCCAATGAGTCTTTGAAAAGAAGAAAAGCGAGAAGAGAAGGTGCAACGCTTTGCCTTGAGGCAAGACACGGATCAGGGGTTTATAGAAACCTTTGGCACAGTGCTTACTAAAGCGATTGGTTGGGGGCCACAGGAGTTAGTGTTCGCTGCGGTGGATGAGTTAGCGAGTTCTTGAGTCTTCAGATCTGAAATCGTCGGTCAGGGGGCAGAGCCTGAAGAGTTTGTGGACAGAAAGATCCTTGTGACCGGTGCTAAGCCTTAACTGGATTTGGGAGACATGAGTGAATCCAGATTATGGACCTTGGTGATCGGATTCCTGGCCGTTTGCACACCTTCTGACACAAGAATTATGGGAGATCAGAGGTGGGTTGTAATCTATTTAGGTTGGATTATACTAGGTTGTGCGATGTAGCTTAGTTGGGGAAGTGCAATTTAGGTGTTATTATTTGAGCTAATCAAACAAACATAGATTTTGGTGGAGTTCTGATTTAGATCCTTATCGAGGAGGAAGCTCTTTTGATACTTCTACATTTGTGTGGCATTCATTCTCTTAGGGTAGTTATTAGAGGCTAGAAGTTTGTGAATTTTCATTTGGGGTTAGTGATGTGCTGATGGGTGTTATATGAATCAATGAAATTTTGGCATACCTAAATTCCTCTCTTCTTGCCGTAGCGTAAACTAATCGTAATAGTGGCTCACAGGATCGGGCTCTTTGGGATGATTTTTCGTGATCTTCTAGGCCAGTTGTACTTATTGATTTCAAAATGGTAGGAGCTTTATTTGGATTACAGTTATATAAAAAGTGTGGTTGTTGTCACTGCTAGCTTTGAGGTAATTCGAAATAAAATGTAAAGAAGACCTTAAAGTTTTGGGCCATAGTTTGGTATGATAGGGTTATAGGGTGTCCTCGGGTTATATTTCCTGCATTAGGTCGTGACTATAGTCATTCAAGCCGGATCACATTTTAGCACAAGACTAGCCCCTTAGTACGCTTTCCTCACTTTGAAGCATAGCATTTGCGAAGCGTCGCGACTGCTTGCAGTTAAATCTAGCGAACACCACCTTTACCCTACGTGAAACATAGGCGCAACTAATGGATGTATCGATGTATAAGACAGAAATTCAAAATTACGGAAAATGGCAAAATCATAATTTCGATTAAAATTGAATTTATTCTCTAGATCTCGGATGGCGAAATGGATTTCTCACCAAGATTGGAATCGTCTCGAAATCTAGCTAACAGCAATAAATTTAGTGATTAAAACGATCCCGATTTACGTTTTAGGCGCCAGGTTGAGTGCGTAAGCGATTACCCAAATCTGGCGAGGAAGTCACATATAACCACGTACTCATGTGCCATAAGTGGTACTTGAGTGATGATGAAAATGGGCCAGCGAGATAGTCTGAATGTCAAAGCCCCGGAAAAGATGGACATAGATGTCATTTTGAAATTCGATTAAAATGAGGAAAATGCCAAAATAAATGGTAATAGTGTTATCTCCATTCAAAAGGAACCAAGAAACGTGGAGTGGGCAGAAATGGTCCAGTAGCGAATGGAAATTTTCTTTAGGAAGGAAACTCTCCTAAAATATCTCGAGATCAGGCCACGCCAGATCCTTAGGCTGAGAAGGAATTTACTCTACGTGGAGGAGAAGCACGGCAGGTCACGGTTGGGAGTTTCCTCAGAGCTCCAGGAGGTGGGGTTTCTCCTACTTGGGTTTTTATTCTTGCTGCAAGTGGTTTGTCGATGTTTGGGTCAGATGAATTAGTGAGTAGTTTGATGGAGTCCGAACCTTTAGGACAGTTGATAAAATTGGAACACCAAATGGAAGTATCAAGTTGCCACATTGATTAGGTTATTAAATCCAAATTTTGTATTAAATCATGTATTAGTTTGGATGAGATTCCGAGATAGTGATGAAACACAGATTCCTTCTGTGATGAGCCAGATGATTTATTATGATTTTTCGAGATGTGTACGAGGGTTCTTTCTATTCGAAGCGATCTGATCTGAGGAAATGAATTTTTTGTGGGTGTATTATATTTTGAGTCAGTGAATTCAGTGGAATTCTTTCGTGTTTGATCATTGGCAGTGAGCTATGAATTTTGATCTTATGGAAATGAGAATTTATGACTTTGTGATTATATGAATTGAATGTTTTTGTAAATATGCGTATTTATATATTTTACATGTGAATTAAGGCTATATTGGAATTACCCAGCAGCGTCCCCTTCTTATTCCTTATCTGACTTGGAACAGCCTAGGACTATAGGAATTGAGTCGTGGGATGGAGTACAGAACCATGGTTGGAGGAGTTATCTAAGATATTAATTATAGAGGGTAGTCAAACCTAAAAATATCAATCGCCGGAGGCAGTCAGTGTGTACATACACAAAATAATACCAGTCATTGGAGGCCTTGATTGATATACACACACATCGGAGGGTTGTCCACAAACAGGCAAATAAATATAAAGAACTACCTCATAGAGGCTTAGAGTGAGTGTGGGTCGATGAGGGACTGGGTATGGAGTTGATAATTTAGACATTAATTAGGATCATGCATTTTGCTTGAATGAGTGTTTATTTAGACATTGCACTACTTGGCTGGGGTGGGAGGAGTAGCCGGCTTATGGTTCCCTCTTGGGCATTAGCTCACCACAACCGGGGATATTATTTTAAGTCTGGGGGAGGGATGAGGACTAAATCCTAGAGTTGGGGTTGTGAAGAGAAGTAAGTTGTGAGCGTGATTTATCACGTATATTAATTATAGTTTTGATATATGTGTTTGTCTAGGAAATGGGGTGAAGCTAACTCTTGAACTGTGGACACATAGTTGTGTTATGTTTCACAGGATGTTATTATGAGTCTGTTTTGCGACCCAGTGCGTTCTCTATGATGATATATTGTTTGTTTGGGGTAGTTTATCAGTGTGTATTTGGGTGACTCAGCCGAAAGGGACTCTGTTTCTAGTGGCGTGGATAACCCAGGCATCCATGTATGTTAAACCGGACCAGTGGATGATCCCTTTGGGAGCCTGGGTTTGAGGCTCCGACTTGGCCTCAGAAACTTGACATCTCTCTGTGGGCTCCCCCAGTGGGACTGGGTTGTGGATATCCTCAGCCTTGATGGTGTTTGATATGTTCTCAATTTGTAGGCTTTTTAAGGGCCAGGGATTTCAAGGCTTGAGCATGAAATCAGTAGGCCTCCCATGAGCCATTAGTTTTGATATTGTTTAGTGGATGTAACAGATCAGGGACTTAGTTGCCATGACAAGTATTTATATGGTTGGATGAGCCTCATCATATATATGACTCAAACTTGTTGAATGTTGTGTTTATCTGGACATAAGGTTATTGAAATGTTATGTGCTTAGTGATTAGCACATAGGAAAACTTTAGAGTTTTCACAGGTGAGTAAATTGGAAGAATAAGATAAAAGAAATAAATTTTAGAAATTTGTTTGGTTTATTAATGATAATGAAATAAAATTAAATTTTTTTTGAGGTTGAACACTAGGAGTTATTAAGTATTATATAAGGAGACTTTGAGGAAGTTCTGGACAATTTTCCATAATTAAATGAAAAAAAAATAAATAAACAAAATAAATTTTAAGCAATTTATTTGGTTTATTGAGAAATGAGAAACAATATATATATATATATATATATATATATATATATATATATATATATATATATATATATATATAAAGATGGAGAGAAATTTTACGATTATAAAAGCTGGAAGAAAATAAAGAAAATAAATTTCTGAAATTTATTGGCCATTTGGTTGCTGAAAGTGAAGAAAAATAAAAATTTTTCCCCAAAATTTACAAAGTTATAAAATTGAAAATGGGAGTAAAATAAATTTTATAAATTTATTTGAGTGTATCAGAAAATGAAAAAAATAATTTTTAGTGATTTTCCAATTCAAACCATTGGAACAAATGAAAAAAAAGAAGAATATTAGAAAAAAAAATTTGAGTATAGAATCGGATTTAGAGAACTCTTGAGTGTATTCTGAGAGAGTTTGGTGAAATTGACGGCTAGGTACAGAACAAGCGGGGCTGGCTCGCAAGTGGGCGTGCAGCCATGGCCGGCGTCTTCTTTGTGACCAATTGTGCACCCGTGCTCAGCCTATTTTGACCCGGTTGTCTCAGTCTGGAGTTTGAGTCAATTTTGAACAGTGTTAATGAACAGTTCATGAACAACATTCATCTAAAAAAATTCGATTTTTTTAATAATTAAATAAAAAAATCAAATAAATTAGACAAAATTTTTTGAAGAAATAAAATTTTCAAAATGAAATTTTCGAAAATAAATTTTTTTGTGAAAGCTTGATATTTTAATCTACAAAATTGATTGCACCATTTACAACAAATGCAAGGACAATGTCTTATCTGTGATTATATGTATGATTAATTATCTAAGGTACATGTTTATGCAGAATCATATTGAGATTGTTTTTTTATTAATTGTAGATGGCTGAAGTAGAGGGACGGGACGTGGGGCGTCAGAGCCTTCCGTGAGCACCATAGACATTTGACGGTAGCGATGTTGGTCAGTAGGGCCTTTCTTGAGGGTGTGGAGATATTCTACGTAGTTGCTGCTCCTTGCAAATTTGCCGATATAGCGGGTGGTCGGGGAGGTCTAGTAACCTCGAGGAAGTTGGGGCGCATCATCCTCCTACGCATACGGGGAGGAGATCAGATGGTGAAGTGAATCATTGGATTCTGTCTGGATCGAGAAGGTGTTGGGGGCTATGGAGATTACCTGGCCTCCCAGGTCGTTAGATCATTTCCAGTTCAGCTAGAGTGAAGACTGAATGTGGTGGGGTTTGGGCCAGGGACCTCTGGACCATGGGGGCAGCCTTGTCATGTGAGTTCTCCTAGGGTTAGGTGGGAATAGGGATGATCTCTTGCGGTTTGCGAGTTGGAAATCTAAAGGGGACTCACTCACAGTGGACCTGGGATCATAGACGTATGAGTTGAGTACCATCTGGATGGATTGGCGACAACAATGGCACCGATTAATAGTTATCGATTATAAGCATATGAGATACGCACTACCGCGAGCATTTTCGCATGATGACGCCCCGGAGGGATAAACGCAGCGGCCGCTTTGGGGCGGTATCTGATCCAGTCGTTGGAACGGATTCTGCCAGGTTGCCATTGCTTGGCCTTCCACACTGAGGACGAGGAGGAACGGACTTGGATCTTTACCTCGTGAGTGTATCACCGATTATGTGGATTGTTTTTCGGATGGCGACTGCATTTACTGCCTCATGGTAGTAGACTTTAGTATAAGTTACCCCAATCTTGCTTGCATCTCTCGCAGCTCTCCACGCCGGATGCCTTTGCAGGCTGGAAGTTCCCGGGGAACTCGAGGAATCCGATTGCCGGAGCTATTGGAACAAAGGTTTCTCTGGGCGAGAACTTCACCAGAGGCACTCAAGTGCATTTCTGCGAAGAAGGACAGATCCTTGATGGCGCCCGTGATTCTCAAAGCAGTTGACGGGGTTACTGTTCAAGAATGGTACTGCCATTCTTAAAGTTAGTGATTTATTTTGACCGATTAGGAGGAATGGCGAGGTCTACTCAGAGACAGACCTTATATTTGGTTACCATGTTGAGGAGTTAGGAGATAGATATCTAGACCAGTTTAAGGGCGTTGCTGGGCACTTTATTGGGTTCACGGTGATGCCCGGTTAATGAATAATGCGGTGGCATTCATGTGGACCCTCATCCACGTAGATTATTATTCTTATCTAGGTGATTTGTCGAAATGTGATGGATGACATCTTGATACACTCCAGGTCAGTGGGAACAGGTATCCTTGAGGATTGTTTACAGGCTGTGAGACCATCAGATTTGTATCTGTTCAAGTTAGACAGTCTGGAGGTTTTGAAAGCCAGAGTAGTTACGACCGTAGTGCCATTGCATCCAGTGATCAATGAGGAGAAGAGTTAAAGTTGGGTTAGGAAATGAATGTTAATCTCCCGAGATCGTAGTTTCTTGGGATTAGCTGTCTTGGTCGAGAATGAGCTGGGTTGTGTCTGTCAGGGCGAGGATTATAAGTTCGCGTGGACCTCAGTTTGGGATGACCTGGCCGTGGAAGTGAGGATCTGGGCCTTTCAGGATACAGTGTTGATGTGAGAGAGGAAGGATCATTATCTTCCAGTTGAAGAAAATGAAGGCTACTTCCTGCATTCAAGGTCAGAGGCTAGAGATTATAGGCGCCGTGAGGCAGAGATTTGCCCCCGAGCGGGGATCTGGGGCTTTTGAGACCGCCTGCAATCCCGATTAGCTATCGAACGCCAAGTACTCGATTCATTCCCTCCTTTCGTCTGGGTAGGAAGAACTAATTTAGTTTGGTACTACCCAAAGCACTCCGGCGGCGAAGAGACGGAGGGCGATTATGGTGATCGAGAGTGTGAATCGAGTTGCGCAGCCAGGCAAATGGACTAAGAGTGAATGAGCATGTTTCTGATGTATCGGGCTTGATCGCAGTTTGTTAAGTAATTGGGACCTTGTGGTTCATCATGCAAAAACAGCGACCTTAGTTTACATGACTTGGGGTTGAGGCCTTTAGAAGCCGAATGGTAGATGTTCTTCCCCCCTAGGATGTGAGGTGGGGAGTTGGCTGATGGTGGGATTATGGTGGAGATCTGGGATTACCACTTGCCTTGCCACCACTGCCGCCTTTGCTACCCCACTTTCAGTGGTAGTCCCCGGGTTTAAGATTATCACCAGTACTGGCATTATTAATTCGATGTGCCGCTGATGAACATAAATCAGTCGGGTCGCCGTTCTTGCGATGGTCGATCACCACTGCGGTGAGTGCCGAGTTGAGTTGTTTTTGGACTCGTCGATGAAGGCTCATAGTTCGGTCGAGAAATGTAGAGCAAGTGGCGAGAGTTATGTCAGGGGATGAAAACCTGCGGTCGGGTTATCACGTCAGACTTAGAGTTGGTGGTGATAGAGTGGAGTGACTGAGTTGGATGCCCCAGATTTGCATTGGGTCTTATTGGTAGATAAGAACCCCGACATATGGATATAGATTGCGGGGACTAGGTTGATAGTCCATTCAGTTATCGATGATTGTGACTATTATGGAGTCACGACATTTTACCAATGTAAAGTTGTGTAAGGGTTACACGTTAATAAATTGTATATAGGTGTTCCAGAACATTTGCGAGCATGTCACGAGTCATAAAGGGTGGGGAGCAATTGCCGCGCCAGGCAGGATTCGCCTCTCTGATGATAGTTATCGGTGGAGTATATAAATGGCACCATATGAGGCATTGTGTGGGAAGTGCCATGAATTTGCCGTGATGTTGGATGCAGGGTTGAGGCACCATCGTGTAGTGATTGAGACGCACCAGGAGGGTGGGGCGCAGTATCTGACATCTTCTCGTGGGCGGCGGAAGGCCTTCCTTCCCACATGGAATATCAGACAGTGAGCCCTTGAGTGGGATTGGGGATAAGCACTGAGGGTGCTGAGGAGGAATGAGTGGATTGTGGCGGAGGGGTGTCATGCAGGGGTTCATTGGGCCTTCACGAGATGCTCTGAGGAGGCTAGGCGTTTGATATAAAGTGAAGCGTGGTGTGTCTCGTCTCCTGCTGCCCTATATGCACTTGAAATTACTGTGTCGTATCAAATGTCTATATAGTCTTCCTAAAATCCACGGACCTTGATCCAGGGAAGTATCACAAATCTTAGCTTTCACGCTTTAAATATTATCTAGACCTAAAATATGTAAATTAATTAAAAACTAATCCATAATATTTTCTAAATCGTTAATTATTAAAACTAAGGTTTTACCTTCACACATACATCGATGAATTTGAAAATTATTTATTTAATATTCACATATAATTTCACTTCTTGGTTAAGTCATACCTACAAGATATTCTCTCTAGGATATATACCCTATCACCAGGTAGGGTGTATTGCATCTACTGCCTTAGCCCCTCTCTCGACTCAGAAGCGCTTAAATGTATAAACCACTAATGCCACACTTGGAACCAAGGATATCTACATTCACAGATTGACGATTATTTTACTTTATTCCTTAACCCCAGGTCATCATCTCTCGATACAGGACTCTGTGTGTGCAAAGTTGGCTAAACCTAACATGTAATTATTTAGGAAATAAAGCCAAGTCTAAATTAAAAATCATGCCTTAAATAAAAATGAAAATTAAGCTAATCCATTACAAATGGATTAGGTTTTTGACAAAACCTAGAGAATGAAACCTAGAACATCTCTATGTAGAGAGAAAACCATCAAAAGAAAGAGAGAAAAGAGAGGATGAAAATAAACGATTTGGTGAAGCCCATCTCATACTAACCAAATGCTGCTTGCTAAGCTTTTCCCACTTGATTGTACCTTAGGGTCTTTTCCACTAAGAAACTCTCTCTTCAAAGCTCAAATCTATCACTAATACCCTTTTTGATCCCTCCCGATTTAGGCTTCAAGGCCCATACTACATTTATGGGCTCAAATGGGCTAACAATCCACCAAAACCAACTGACATGCGAGTCGATACGTATTGTCGGCCGTCGCAGCGGTAGTTCTCGACCTCCAACGACATTCACTGCGAGTCCTACAATTTTACTCAAACAGTAAGGCCATGCTTTGTCATACAGACTTGATTTGGGTATTTCTTAGTACCGTTTAAGAGCTCTTAAAGTTCCCAGAATCCCTCCATGTGACTTGAGTGCAATGCTGGGCTCATGTAATTTAAAACGTCAAAATACACAGTAGCCTCTCCTGCTAAAGGTGCAATGTTGCTGATTTTCTTCAAGTTTGGAACTTGCATAACTATTTATTAAGACTCAATTTTGGTGTTCTTGGTATCCATCAGAACTCTCTTGAAGTATAGAATCCATCCATATATAAAAGCGTGCAATAGGGTTATATGATGTCTAGAAACATCTAGATTGGTGCTCTCTGCTGCTTCTACCAGGGTTCCACCAATTTTGCACAAATTCCACCAGGCTGGATGACTGATCGCCAAAGTATGAAAGCACTAGAGCGTGCCAGGCACTTATTTAACATAAAACACTGGAAAACTAACTCGCGGCATGGGATAAAAGTGTGGCCCAAAGATACCGTGACGTTATAAAGCGATAGGTTGAAACTCACAGCGATGTCATGAGTGTTCACAAATTGTGTTTCCGTCACAAGTACTCGAGATTATACTCCGGATCAAGCTCATACTTGGTAGTTGGGACCGGATAAGAGAGTTGACAACGGTGGATATCCAGGAGGACTGTGTGCATTTTAGATGATCGTGATCGGGTTTCGTTCGCGGTGTGGCTGATGAAGTCTTATGTGGCCAGCTACATGGGTGGAAGTCGGCGTGGGATGGGGACACGATCGGCCTCCTTGTTTGGGATGAAGGTGTGGTTTGAGTCAGTTTACATGTGAGTATGGTGCACATTGCATGCTCATATGAGTTTTATGATTATCTGAATTTGGGGACCCGAATTCCTTCTGAGAGGGAGGATATAAGACCAGGAAATTCCAGATCTGGAAAAATGGCAAAATGTGGTGATTCTCAAATTACAATTTCGGTTAAAAATCCAATTTATTATCTAGATCTCGGATGATATGAAACTGATTTCAGTTCGTGATTATCTACTTGAAATCTAGCTAGCATATAAAATTTAAAATGGTCAGAGACGGTCGAATTTACATTTTCGAGGCATCAGTTAGTCTTTGTAAAACAATTTTGATGAGAATGAGAAATCACATATAACACGTACTCATGTACCATAAGTAGTACGAGTAAATGATGAATGGGCCAGTAAGAGATATGAGTAGAATGTCAGCCCCAGGAAAAAGAAGGACATAGATGTCATTTGAAATTTGAATTAAAATAGAGAAAATGCCAAAATAGGTAATAGTATTTATCTCTCCCATTCAAAAGGAACCAAACGTAGATTGAACGGAAATGAGTCATTAAGCAGAAATGGGAATTTTCTTTAGAGAAGAGAAACTTCTCTCTCTACCAAATATCGCGTAATCCAAATGATCAGTCTTGGGACAAGAAGGAAGCTTTGCTCACGGAGAGGGCTTGGCGTGGGTGCGGATTTAGGGGTTCCCTCCGACTCAGGAAGTGAGGGTTTCTCCTACGCAGGTTTTATTCTTTCTTCATTACTTTTATGATGTTTGGTCGAATGTTGCAGTGTAAATAAGTGATTCGATCGATCCCAGACCTTGGAATGAATTGATAAAATTTTGGAACACCAAAGGAGCGGTAGTATTTATACGGTGATTAGGTTGTTAAATCTTGAAATTTTTATATTCAAATCATATGTGGTTTATGAATGGGTCGGGAATGGGCGTGAAACACGAATTTCACTAAGTGAGCGGAATGATTTATCGATTTTTCGAATAGTATTCAGAGGGTTTCACTTTATTCAAAGAAAGCGATTCATTCTTAAAATAATTTTTATGAATTAATTTATTTGGTAGAGTAATTTAAATGGAATTAACAAGTAGCGATCGATGGTAGGCTAATTTTTGATGCTTGAAATGAAAGATTTACGCTGAGCGCAGTTGTGAATTGATGTTTTGCGAAGCCTATATGCATGGCTTCCATATATTTACATGTAGATTAGATTGTGACATGGAATTGGCATACATGCGTTCCATATACCACTTTGAACACACCCTAGGACTATAGGGTGAGTGCATGAGATGATCTGGAGAGAAATGGTTCGGAAGTTGGCAAAATGTTAATTATCGGAGGGTAGTCAAACTAAAGGCCTTATCGTCGTCGGAGGCGGCCCAGATTGATATACATGGATGAATCCTGAATAATATGTCGTTGGGGCGATTGATATATACACATGGTTTATCCAGCGAGCAAACCAAATAAAATTCTCATACGAGAGATGGCGAGTGTAGAGGAGTCGATGTGAGACTAGGTATGATTGTCAGATTAAGACATTCAAACCAAGATCATGCATTTTCTTGAATGGTATTTATTTGAGCATTACCTTTGCCAGGTGAAATGGCCGGCCAGGTGATTCCACTCTGGCCCATTAGCTACTTTGTCGAGGGTGTGTGTTTCAGTCTGAGGGCGTCTGAGGGGTGGCTCGTCCCTAGAGATTGAGGTTAGCAAGCCAGTTGCCTTGGCTTTGATGATTTATATATATTAAATTCTAATTTGATATATGTGTTATATAAAGATAAATTATTAACTCTTAGAACTATTCAGACATATTTGGTATCGGCATTTCTGGATATTATTATTATAGTCACTGTACTTTAGGCCACAGGCGTTTTATATGTGATGATATATTGGGTGTTTGGTTGGGTTTATACGGAGTGTGTATTTGGGTAGATCTCACAGTACAAGGAGACTCTTGATTTTTAAAGTGACGTCGGGTAACGGCGTCCATATTCTGAGGTTGTGATTAATCAGCGGACCCAGGTTCTGATCACCGCGGTGTAATAACATTAAGAATACCGCTGAACCTAAAGCTTGCCAAAAGTATTGGCCAGGAAGAAGTACATGCCAAATAGCTTTTAAACCTAGTTTAAAGTTTGAAACATAAATACGAGTAACTACTTAGGCGAACAAGATACACTGAGCCTCATTAATAACTGCTTAGCCCTCCTCTTAAGGTTTATGACTTTATGGCACATCCTTGAGTTGTCATCCTCAAAGGGGTGTGTTTGAATTACTAGAAAGTAGAGAAAAGAAAGAGAAAGGCAGAGAAAGTAGGGGACCAGCAGGGGCATAATGGAAATGCACCTTCAATATGAGTAGTTAGGTTACAAATTATTCATAAAGTAAACATATAGCTTGCAAAAAGGTAGAAAATACCAATCTAACCACAAATAGTATATAATTCACAGGTGAGGGTAGAGATGGAAAAAACCAAAAGCAGAGTCGTTTGTACCCAAAAGCGAGAGCCCGAACATTTGGCTACAGAGTGAAATTTCACTATGTAAGCGAATTTATATAGAGAAAATTAGCTGTAGCGGCGATTAGCTATCATATGAGATATTAAGCTGTAGCGAATTTGCTATCATGAAATTCATTCTTTGGCCAGGAATTTCAGTACATATGTGAAAATTTAACTATTCTTACGAAATTTTGCTATTCTAGTGAAATTGTCATGTGAGATTCCCCACTGCCTTGGCTCCTGTATGCACGTATGGTTTCTTAATGGCTCGTAATCGAGAGATGGAACATTGAGACTCGATGCTAATTCAAGCTCAACTTCGATATACACAAGCATTATGATAGAATAGGTTATGAAACTGCCAAAAAACTACTACCTGGCGTACAGAAATACAATCATTAGTACCAAGGGACTATCATTATCAATCGGCTTAGTAATATGATTAGTACACACGAAAAGTACTTACAGAACCTATATAATGAGGTTCAAATGCGCCTTGGTTTTTAATCATACCCTAACGACACATTTGCTGATCCAGTAGCAGGCGTACAGGAAGTAATCAAGGAGAGAACAAAAACGCTATGAGGAATTCAAAGAAAGGGTTGTACCGTGGCCATAGCTGCGGTGAGAATCACGAGAACCCAGACTAATATGCCATCTACGAAAGAATGAAAACGCTTTATACATTGTTGGTAAATCAGCAAGCTCCCTCTAGGGGGCATAAACGACTCTTTACAAAAAGCTACGGGTTTATTTGGTCAGTCAATCGCAAACTCCTCTGGCCCAATAAGCTCTGCCCACACCATTTGTTAATGCCATAACCTTGTATTATGCCAGCTAAATAGATCAGGACCTGCCTTGTGCACAATTCTTTTTGTGGCCCAGCAGGGTCTGATGCTGGGGTTCGACCCACAGGGTCGAGTGTAATAGGATTGCAGGTGGCTCCCGACGGTGAAGGTTTTGAGGCGTGAGCGGCAGGGATCTCGACCCTGAAACTCTTTATGGTTTCACCACGCGGTTTGAATGATTTCGAGCCTCTAGCACCCTCTGACTATTGGCTCCACCCATCCAACTCCAGGTGTAGAATACTTCATTGTGGCGACTCGACTTAGTGCTTTGGTTAAGGCTTTAGCCATAACTACACTCTGAACCATGCTCGGGTTTCAAGAGGCAAAGCAATCTGATTCTATTCTTTTTCTTTTCTTGCTGTTTTAACACTTTTTCTACTCTTATTTTATTTTTGGGAGCATTGGCCTTCCTAGCCATAGGGTCCTGACCTGTCAAAGTGTGACCTGGAGTAAAGGGTTTGCATCGCAAGGATTTGTCTGTATCTTGATATCATTAGGACTGCGACCTTAGTGTGGTTCGTTAAAGGTGGAAGAACAGGTCAAATGTGAGAGTTGACTAGTCATCCAACCAAACGCCATTGGACCCTTCTAACGTGACACCATTCGGAAAGGCTTAAGTTCAACACATTACAAGGGCTAGACATTATCATATACAAAAGGATTTAATTAAAATAAAAAAATAAAAAATTGTAGAGTGCAAAAAATAGTAAAATGCAAATCACTGCTCAAAACAATATGACAAAGAGCTATTTAAACATCATGTTGTTCTACATAGCTAAACAAAATAAACCCTTTATATACTCTGCCATTTCTTAATACTCTCTTAACAAATAGTCTAAAAACTAGTAATGGGTTGATAAAACTAAAGCAATGCAAGTACTAAACAAAACAAAACATAAGTCTTATAAATGCAGTAGATGCTAGCTCTACATTTAGAGCATCAACTGTGTCCTCACGAGTTAGGGATAGGAAAGCTAGAGAAGGAAAATGACCACCTGCATGGTAGTGCGGTGTAGATCAAGGATGGATCGAAAGCTCTGTTTGCCATAGGCGCGCTATCCAGTGAGGGTCTCTTTGAAGTAGAGCATCTAACTAGTCATGGGTAGTGGGGTATATAGGCTGCGCCGGGCATGGCGGTGGAGACCAGGGTGAAACCACCGTGTCACAGCATGAAGAATGGCACGGTTATCGTGGAGTGTTTCGGCTGGGCCATCCGGCTCGGCCCGTCTTTGCATGTTCACGAGCGCTAAAGTCGCGTTAGTAGTAGTAAGTCTTGGCGGACCGTCCATAACGACGAAATCCTAGGTAGCGGAGACCACCTCTGGTGCGTATGTGAGAGGGGTGAGGCTGCGATCTCGGGGAGGAAGTTGCAGGCGATGGGGTGGAAGCTGGAGGAATAGGTCGGGTGAGGGTCCTCTCACTTTCCACCGCTCAGACCAATTTGCTGCCACCAGTGGGTCTCAGCATAATCATCTGACTCACCCTCCTCCTGGTGTGCATATGGAAAGGTGGCATGGAGTAGATCACTCAAAGACTCAGGAGAATGGGACGACTCTTCCTGCCATAATCGTGGCTCCTCAGAGACCCAAGATGCTCTAAGACGGCTGGCATATGGCTCGGCATCAATAGTAGAATAGCCTTTGGAGCCGGGTTCTTGGTCGGACCTTCTCCTACTCAAGTGAAGAAATCAAATTGTAACCGGCTCTGGATTGATTGGGGCCACTGGGACTCTTCAGTGAGAGCCTCTAGGGCTGTAGCTCTCTGTCTGCATAAATAATACTGATGAGTGATTGGATGAAAGTGCGAGGTCAAAGTGAGGAGACATCTGCGGAGGGCTACGAATGAAAATGTAGATCAGGCTGGATATCTACCGAGAGAGGGGCAGGAGCACTCCTCCTATGTGATGGCGAGGCCCTTTGCGATATTGATTATCAGGTTGCCGGAACTGAGATGACCTCATGACCGGTGATCTGATTTCCTTGGCCGGGAATCCAGGGCCCGGCCCATCCTCTTTGACCCAGGGGTACTGTCGATCGGACCTCATGGGATCATGGTGATGGCACAAGAACCACGGGATAGAAGGCGCCTCGGGACCTGGCTGGGCAGTGCAGATATCTACGGACCAGTGTGGATCCTGCAGGCCAGTGGGTTCATTTGCCGATCAATGTGAGTATATGTAGTGGACTCTCAGTGAAGAGTCGCCGCGACAGCAATTGGGCCACTGGTATGAGTCACGGCTAAATAGTGGGCCTAATCTGGAAAATTTGGGGACAAGCGAGGCGTGAGCTGACGGCCCAGGAGAGCGGCTCGGACCCCGGCCTTTGAGGGCTCCAGGGCCGGGTCATCAGGCGGCCGGCCGGGGCCGGGGCCCTCGGTGGTAGTGGGGATGGAGGGAGGCGGGGGGGGCGAGGTCCGCAGGTGCTCAGCTGCCGCTGGATCGGGGAGCTCGGCCACACAGAGACTCCTGGAATAAGCGTGGAGAGTGGACTCTACATCATAGCTGCATTGGGTGATACGGGGTGCCTCGGTATCCAGGCGGAGAGTGGCGGTGTACAGATATGCCCGGCGGCGCCATCTGGTAAAGTGTGGTCGTAGCCCCTAGGCAGATTGATGCCTCCCAAGGGTGCGGGCATGGTTATAGAGCTAGCTGCCATTTGAGCAGAGCCAGACCAGTGGCCGCAGGCGTCTTTGTTGGGACCCAGCTCGGGCTACAGATCGACGTACGTCTGCTTAGTAAAGGAAATTTACTAAAGATCGTGGCGTACTCAGGCGAAATCTGAATGTCACAGCGAAAGCTACTACGAGATGATATAGCGTCACATTAAAGCCAGGAAATCTGAGATGTCACGCAGCGCCAGAGACTCGATATTGGCGTAACAAATACCTTTCAGAAACTAAATGTAGTAAAGAGGCAACTCCGACGTGAAAATCCCGAAAAGAGTGTATGAATAAGATGGGGGGGGGGAGGGGGAGGGTGGCCTTGCCTTTGTAAGCCGGGGCAGCTAGGGGACCCCTTAGTAGGCCAGAGCGCAGGGTAAATTTCTCTATATTACTTTGAAATTTATACCCTTTTGACATTTATCTTTGCTAAATATAAAAAAAAAATAAATAATAATTAAATAAAATAAAAAAACATTAAGTTAAATATACTAAAGAGGATTTTAATTAAAACTAAAGATATACTAAAAATATTAAAAATAAAATAGAAAAGTAATAAATAAATTAAAAATTAACTTGAAAACGAGGATTTGAGGCTGCGATTTGGTCTAGTTGGAGACGAACCAACTTCGATGGCTAGAATGTAACCGGTCATGGAGGATCAAGGAGGGGATGTTTCCCTCCTCTTACGAGAATAAATGAGCGGTATAGGGCTTGACTCGTTGCCATTGTGAATATCTTCTTGTCTTCGGGTTGGGAAAGTCCAGTGAACCATTCGGATATGTATGATGTGGATACTGATAAATGACCCAATCAATGTGACTTGAGTTTTACCCAATAAGATGGAGCTTGGAATCATCGGGGACGATCCACACGATTGAAGAGATTTCGGGTTATGGTGATCATGTTTCTGCGCTATCGTACGTTTTGGATTAGAGTAGCGTCGTTCTGATCTTCAACTCGTCAATCTGACATTCTTTTCACGGGCCGAGCGAAACCATATCACGTATTCAAATTCGTATTGCCGCATGTATGCTGATTCGATAAATATGAAGCGCTGTACCATAAACTAAGCGATACAAGAGAATCTGAGGATGGTCTTGTATCTCTTTCATTACGTATGCTTTATGATAGATCTTGAAACTACATGAGACTAATCCTTGCTAGATTAACAGCTTTCATGGGATTAGTCTTTTGTTTCTCTGTTATTGAGCTCACTTGACCAGCTGGTTTAAGGATGATCACGAGGTGGCTGTGTGCTTAACACCTGTATTTGGATGGATGTTCCTGAATGGTTTTTGTTACAAAGTGAACCACTCTGTCCCAGCACGATAGTGCTGAGAGACCCACGAGATCTGAAGATGTTCCTCAGCCGATTTAAGCTTTGCTTTGTGATCTAATTTGCCATGCGTACTTCTACCCATGGACCACGCATGATCCACCGGCGAGATATATGACTATCAGGCAGAGGAAGTAGGGAATGATCCCCATAAATGATGCCCGCCATCGTGATTAAACTACTAAAATGAGGTTTAAGGGGCATACGTATGCGTGAAATCTTTTTAGTCCTTTGGCATATCCTTTTTTTTTTTTTATTGCATAGTGTGGGCATTTTGAACAATGGCGTGATAAAACCAGATCTGACCACTTTCATATTTGGTTGTTTTACGTAAAATGATACCTCCACCGCCTTTATCTGTGCAATGTTCCCAAATTCATAACATTCTTAACTGTTTCACATTTGCAATAAATCAAGCAATGCCAGACAAAGCTTGACTCGCTCTTTTAATGATACTTGAGATGTAGATACATATGGAAGAACCTCTTGTCTTGTCTTTATCCTCCACTAAATAACTCTCTGTGAAATTAGCAATGTATGAGCCTGAGTGCTGCATCGCTGTGGAGGACTCTCTAGAAGTTCATCAAATATACGGAGGGGTTGTGGGTGTGTAAGCTATAGTTAATTGGAGATGATGAGCAACAGCGTTCTCACCTTCTTATCTTTAATCTGGATGTTGGAGCTCTGCACCCATGGCAATGGGACCAATAGAACCTATATGATAAGTCGAAGCCTTGGAATTATGTTTGTGAGTAGATATTTCAATGTCGAATTGTCTCGTGAAGATTACAATATCTCGACCTAATCAAATAAGATCGTAACTTATCTAAAGCATATACCACCGCTAGCAATTCTTTCTCCGTAGTGTTGTAGTTTCTCCGAGTTTACTTAGCGCTTTGCTCGCATAATACACCACATACGGTTTTCCCTCTACTGGTCTGAACCGCTTCGACAAAGAAGTGTCACTAGCACGCACATTACTTCCTCAAAAGGCAGTGCCAAACAGGCTCTCACTACGTGGTGTCGTAGTCAAATACGCCTTAAGCCTCGAACTTCGCATTCCGCATCCCATTCAAACTTTGCATCTTTTTCAAGGAGCTTAAGAGTGGCTTAGCAATTTTCTAGAAGTCTCGAATGAACCTCGGGCGACAAGCCCGCATGTCCCAAGACCGCGCACCGTCTCACATTGCAGAGATGACACTCTGAACACCTACTGGGCCTTATCCACTTCACCTCCTCCCGAAATGACGGCCCCCAACACAATGCCCCGATTTAACATAAAATTGGGCATTTTTCCGCTTTAGTACTAGGTTCTTTTCGATGCATCCAGGAGGATATTCAAATGGACGAGGCATTCATCCAAGCTCTCAGAATCATGTCATCCATATAAATCCTCCATAATACGCCTCCACCATATCACTAAAAATGTTGGAGCATACAACGTTGAAAAGTGGCCTGGCATTGCATGCACCAAGGGCATCCTCCTATAGGCATATGTACCAAAAGGACAAGTGAAAGTGGTCTTGTCCTCGACCATCCGCAGCCGATCTCGACCGAAACAATGGGAACACCATCTAGAAAGCAAAGATAGCGGATGACCCGATACCTCTCTGTGAGCCGGTCCATGAAGGGTAAGGAAAGTGATCCTTTCGAGTCACCTCATTCAAATTCTCGTAGTCAATACATACCCTCCAAATTGTATAAGTCGAGGGCATTTCCTCCCCCTTCATTGAGCACCGTAGTAACCCTCGATTCTGGGTACTACTGAGTCGACTTACCCAAGAGCCATCTGACATGGGCATATGATGCCAGCAATTTCAACACTTCCACCGTACTACCTCTCGCATATGCGATTCAAATTTTCAGGGTCATTTCGAACCACTTTCGATTCCTCTTCTAAGTAGATATGATAGGTGCATACGGTCGGGCTGATACCTTTTAAATCGGAGATCTTCCATTCGATTGCTTTCTTGTTCCTATGGAGGATTTAAAGCATACTAGCCTCCTGTGGATTGCTCAATAGTGAAGAAATCACTACTGGACAATGCATTTTTCCTCCCAAAAATGCATATTTCAATTCGATGGGTAGGGGCTTAAGATCCAACCGTTGAGGACCATGTTCCTCATTTCTAGTAAGTAGAGGTAAAACTTCAACCTTTCTTCTCCATGGTCCATGCAAGTAGCTCACTTTCGCCCTGCTTTTTCTTCATCACCGTCATCCAACTCCTCAAGCATAGTACATCTTGCACAGCGTACCATTTGCTCGTTTCAATGACGGGCCTCTATCGCACAAACCTCTTCACCGCCATCCTCCCGTTGGTGCATGTGCTTTTTGCTAAGATGGAAGATATCGAAGCTCAAGGTCATATTTCCAAAGGTTAGCCGCATCACCCCATTCCTAAGAATTGATGATCAGATTGGAAGCGGCCAAAATGGCCTTCCTAGATGATCGGGCACATGGTTAGCCCCATCGCTACCGGTTCTCATCAAGCACTACAAAATCCACTCGGATAGTAGAATTTGCCCACCGAATCAAACATCCTCAACGCCCCCTTTCGTATTTCATGGACCCATCTGGCCAGAGACAACGTGATAGTGGTTGGCTTAAGTTCGTCTAACCCAAGGTTGTTGGTACATGGAAAAAGGTAGTAGATTAACACTTGCCCCCAAATCTAGCAATGCCTTTCCCCACGCGCCTCCTATGTTGACTAGAGATCAGAACACCCCGCATCTTTATACTTCACAGGAGTTTTGCACTCAATGATGGCACTCACCGTGCATAGGTCCTTTAAAAACTTTGCATACGTGGGGACTTGCTTGATCATATCGAGAAGAGGTATGTTAACCTTCACTTGCCGTAGTACTTCTAAAATTTCAGTTCGTTAATCGGATTTTTCCTTTTTCGTAAAGTGCCTGCGGGAAAGGATAAGTAAGATCAGGCTTTATCTCTCTTCCTCGCTGTTGTTCTTCCACTAGTGGTTCAAATCCATCAGGGAGCTTTCGCTGAATCGGGACTCGCTCGATCTCGCCTTCACTACTCAATGTTACTAACGCTTGACTTCATCAATTCTTTGCATTTGGGATCATCATGAGCCTATCTCATGCATTCCCCTGCTTCATTGTCCGTGGAAGGAATTTCCAGACCCTATCACGTTAGACAACCTGGAAAGTGAACTTTGCAAGTTGTCATATTTGTTGGATGTAACACCCCGAAATATACCCTAGTCATTTTCGACATGTTTAGTATTTCAGCATAATTTGACTGCTTCTGGGTGAGTTAACTTAAACCCGAACGAGAGACCCGTAAAGTTACAAAACTTAAGGACAAAATTGTAATTTGTCCAAAAAGGGCCTAAAAGACATGAATTGATGAGTTTGAGGCCAAAATGAAATAAAGGAAACTTGGAATACAAATGGCCAAGAGTTGGAAGGCTTAAAAGCAATTAATGAAAACTTAACCCAAAAAATGGGTTTTCGAGGGCCAAACAAGGCCTTAGCAAACATGGGTTTTAAAAGACCAAAGTCATTTACTTAGGAGAAAAAAACGTGAAGGAGGAGGAGAAGAGAAGAGGAAGAGGAAGAAGATGGAGGAGCCAAGATCAAGCCAACAAGGTATGGAACTACTAACTTTGAGTATGGATTTGGATTTGGTATGGATCCTTGGTTTTGGTTAATGGTTCTGCTCTAAACCTAGGTTTGATAAAGCTCCATCCCAACATGAGTTTCTGCTGTTCGATTTTTCTAGGGTTTGATAGATTTCATCCTAACCCAATAGATTATCGGGAGTAAGGTGGGTAAAAACCCCAAATGTAAATGAAAACATGGAATCCTCCCTTTCGAGGTTGGATTCATTGATTAATCAGAAGGTAAAATAGTCAAGTTAGAACAAACCATAACAAATCCTTGTATTTGGTAGTATGGGCAGACCCATATTAGAAGTGTTTTCGGGAGAAAATCATGAAAGGTTTGATGAAAGATATCCATTGAAAGATGATCGAGGATAATCGAGGTTAAAGATGAAATTGAAATGGATTTCTAAGTGTATATTAAGTATAGATTTGGTTCGGGATGGAAAAGTGCATGAAAAATGGGAGAAAATACACACTCTGGGCACTTTTCGAGACTTGTACCGCACAATTTGAACTTGCACCGCACAACTTGTGTTCTGGTCGTTATTAACTTGTACCAGACAAGTTAGATATGTACCGCAGACAGTCCTGCTCGCTTCCCGCCGGACCGTTTGGCCATAACTTGCTCAATTCTTATCCGACGAGTGGATTCAAGTGGCTACGAAATAGACTTCAAGGAGAACAAAACTTAGAATAGGTGTCGCTAAATCCTGATCCTAAGTGGCCTAAAATTCACTCAAAGTAAATATGTGCGCTTCAAATTCCGTTCCAAATTTTGAACATAGAGTAGTCCGTTGTCTTGACGTATCCTTGAGTTTCTGGTTCGACCGGTGATTCCAAATGGAATAGAACTCTAGCACCTTATCTTTAAAAATGACCCAGAGTCAAACATGAAGTTAGATCCCTGAAAAAATTAGTAATACATACTGCTCTAGTGTAATCCAAACCGACTAGTTCGCATGAAATGCCATAACTTTAGTCGATGATCCGATTGATTTAATTCCACTTCCTAAGTAAAGTAGATACATGAGGAATAAGAATATATGAATGAGGTGTGATTCCACATACATCATACTACAAGAATATGAAGTGTCATATGTAATAGGCATGAAACAAGGAAAATGTAGAAAATGAAAAATGTAAAGATGTGTTCGTGAAACATGAAAACAGATTATGGAAAATGAAAATGAAAAAAACGAATTGAAACATAATTAGAAATATGAGAGGCAATATGTCATGAACACATAATGTGGTTATGGATATATGATTATTATCACATATAACCGTAAATGATAACAAATGATAGGAGTATACATGAAACGAGTATACATGAATGAATATGTGAATGAGTGTATGAATGAGTATAATGCGGAATAAGCATACGTAAATGAATTTATGAATGAGTATACATGGAATGAATATGTAATGAGTGTATGAATGAGTATACGTGAATAAGTATGTGAAATGAATTTATGAATGAGTATACATGAATGAGTATACATGAATGAATATGCGAATGAGTGTATGAATGAGTATACGTGAATAAGTATATGAATGAGTATACGGAATGAGCATA
Organism: Tetrastigma voinierianum; assembly: GCA_016808115.1. Taxonomy (NCBI): domain Eukaryota; kingdom Viridiplantae; phylum Streptophyta; class Magnoliopsida; order Vitales; family Vitaceae; genus Tetrastigma; species Tetrastigma voinierianum. Next base: position 224,878 of record JAEQBH010001345.1, read on the forward strand.
AGAATGGAGATATATAAATGATCACATGAATGAGTATGTGATTGAGTATATCTTTGAAAAAGATAATACGAGTGAATATGAAATCAAATGTGATATTCGAAACCGGTCGAACGCGGAATAATAAAGATCGATTCATTAAACCTAACTGGCCGTAAATGTGAATTGAATGATATGAAGAATGAATCGCCTGACGGGATGCACCAAATGGCATCCGTTACGAAGGCACCCCGAAATTATCCAATGTCCCACTTGGCGATGCACCCCAATTCCAAGATCCGCTGCGACGGCGTATGGCATTGAAGAAACGCCCCACTGGGCGATTCACCAACTCGGATCCGCCATGATGGCGTATGACATTTAATCGATACCACGGCTCCGATGCACCAAACGGCATCCCGCGATGATGGAGACCGAATAATGAATAATTGATACCGCGTGCCGGGATGCACCAGCGGCGTCGACGCGATGCGGAATGCAGAATAATTGATACTCGTGGCCGGGATGCGCAGCGGCATCCGGCGCGATGGGAGACGAATAATTAATACCACATGCCGGTGCACCAAACAACATCCGTCGCGTGGAGGCGGAATTATAAATGTGTAGGCACGTTCAGAATCTGATAATAGGGCGGGATTCATTAAACGGAATCCATCAGAAATGTGAATTAATTAGTCAAAATGAAATAACCAGCAATGACGAGTGAAATGGATTTTTAGCATGTGTATGCTTTAAATCTCGCAGATTGAATTGTTAATTGGATTATTGCATTGAAAATGCATGTTGTGATATTATAAATGATGCAACCAAAAATGAAAGCATGGTGATAGCATGAGTTTATGTGGATAAAATGGCATTATTTAATTAAATATTTATTAAGTGAATGTTATGGGTCTTTTAGATTGTAAATGGTCATAGGATTGCGAAAGAAGTCTTCGATTAATTAAAGGTCTTAAATGGGAATAACATAAACAAAATGTTTGGAAAGATAATTGAATCTTCGAGGATGTAGGGCTCCTAGCGGAGATGTGATTAGATTAGTCGAGTTCGAGTCGCGACACTTTTGAAAAAGAAAAATTTAATAAGGCGAAAATAAATGTTTTGATTGAAAGCGTCGAGATGTAGGGCTCCAGCGGATCAACCTATCGGTCAGTAGGGATTCGGGTTCGACACTTTAATGAAAATTAATAAAACGAAAACAAAGTTTACTGGGCATCCCAGATCCACGAAATGTAATTTCTAAAGGAGTTGATTAATGGCCGGTCGTGATAGTGATAAAGAGTCTAATATGTATTGATATTAATTAAATTTGAACCTGTGAAAATTGATATGATTTGATTTATTTACAGATGCCATTGTATCACGTATAAGTTTACTTTGAGATATGATTTGATCTATCATACATGTGGTAGATATGAGTTACAACTATGGAATACATGACGAGGAAAGTAATATGAACAAGATAATGATAAAGAATACGAAAAGAATAAAATCCATGTATAATATGAGATGAGTTAATCCCTGCATAAGAATAGGCTTCGTTATATGCATAAATAAATGTAAAAGATAGTGTGATTATTGTTATTAGTGCATTCTTGTCTATATATTCCACTAAAGTGAAGCTTATACGGGTGTTCAATCCGTGTAGTGCGAAGAGGAGATAAAGAGGGCAGGACATTACGTGTATGGGCCATCTCGGAGATAGGTGCTCTGACACTTTTCCATATCTGATGTTTATATTAGATATGTATGTATAAGTAATTGTATAAGTAATTGGGACTTAGCATATGTGTAGAGATTTTAATGGATACCACTCCAGTGGTAACTCCTTTGTATATGTGAATGACCTTTGGTTATTACAAAAATTATTTGTATACCCACAGGAATAAGTTAAGTTCTGAAAAAAAAATATTGTTTGTATAAAAAAAAATTAATATCATGTAAGGAATTCGGTATATGGTTCACTTTTAGAGCAGTTCCAGGATCTGTGTCAGATCGGTTCGGGATTGGGGGCGTGACATTGGAGATCTCAGAATGCATACTGTCTATCTTCTTGTTGGAGTGAGCTCTCCTCTTTCTGTTTAGTTGGTTTGAACATTCACTTTGCCCTTTTGTTCACTCTACAAAGGTACCAACCTTGCTTAAATTCAGAATTGCCTGCTCAATAGGAGAAGAAGGTGGAAGTTGCTGCTGCTGTGCTGAGGTGGAGCTAAGGCGCTCTGCAAAGTAACTCAGTGAGGGGGAACATATCTGAGGGTTTTGGCTTCCATGATAGGTTCGGATAGTTCCTCCAATTGGGGTTATAAGTGATGCCACATACGGAGCATTTGTCGTTGGCTTGTCGGCCTAAGACATGGGCATGCTCTGCATTCAAATCCCTCACTTGAAGGAATTGTGGACCAATGCTCCCCATGGCTACTTGGTGACCGATTAAAGCGAGTGGGTGAGATGCGGAAATTCAATCAGCACTTCATCTTGGTTTCATTTTCAGCTCCTCGACCTTTGGGTGAGTGGTCAGTTTTCTTTCATCTCAGTGTCTTGGAAGAGTGCATAAATGCCTCCCCTTTTTGTGGGTTGAAGGCCTCATTTTTTAACCTCTCTTGGTTCGGTTCGTCTAATGCTTTGGAGGTTTGACCACATAGTTCAAAAGTCCATGCCTTCATACGGGTTCTGCTTTCTAAGAAGAAAGTCCCCTCCACACACATGGTTTCGAGTAGTTTGCTTCATGGCGGAGACAACCTGCATCATGAAGTGGGTTCACAAGCATCCGTGCCATCAAGCCCATGGTATTGGACATGCAACGATGGTCTCCATGAATCTCAAACAACGATAAAACTACATTGCTCGTGGCGAGTAAGTGTAGATTTGCCTCTTCAAGCTGTTGGTCTTGGTTGTATTGAAAAATTTCTTCAAAAATTCAGCTTGAAGTTCGGCCCAATTTCTAATTGTTCTCGGCCTCAGTGAATTGAGCCAAATCTTGGCCTTGTCTTTCAGTGTCAAAGGGGAATGCTACGACTTAAGGGTCCATGTCGAGACACCTTCTTTAAAATTTGTACAAACCTCAGACTCCGGATATCCGTGTATGGATTTTCATTCTCCATTCCATGAAAAGTGGGAGGCAGGGGGGCACAGATAAGTCTCTTGCCACATCATCAACAGGTGGTATGATGCAGGAAGGTGAACTCACTCTAGGAGGGTGTATGTGGTCCCTCATTGACTTATATGCTGTAGGATTCATTGGGGCTCCTTGCCGACTTTGTTGTTCTTCTGGTAGAGGATCCATTTGCTCACTATGTACACTGACTTCACAACCTTGTTCAATTAGTGTACTAACTCTTTGCAATCTACCTGATATACCTCACATCCAGTGGTGCACCTTTGTAAACAAAAGAGACAAAGCAAAACAGCCAATAGGAGCTTGCCAAAAAGATTAGTGTTAGCTAAGAAATAAAATGACTGTTATATAAAAAAAAAAACAGCCCAACAGTGACTGCTGAGTAAAAAAAAAACTTGAAGTTCTAAACAATGGAATTCAAAATGGTTTGAAAGGTCACCAATACTTGTAATGAGGATTACAAGTACTCATCAACTCATCATCTGTAGTAAGGCACCATCCCCGGCAACGGCGCCATTTGATTCGTGCCACAGTAGGTGTTATGAATCAACAAAATTTATACCTAAATTCCTCCTACTGCTCGTAGTAAAACTGCAGCCTGATTAACTAGGATCGAACTTTGGGATGGGTTTAGTCTTCTGAATGATTTGTATAATGATTCGAAATGGTGGGGCTTTGTTTTGGATTTAGTTTGTATAAAAGTGTGGTTCTTTGTCACTATGCTAATTGAAGGTAATTCGAAATAAAATGTAAAAGACCTTGAAGTTTTGGGCCACTAGTTTTGGTATGATAGAGGTTGTAAAAGGTGTCCTCGGGTTATTTCTCGCATTAGGAGTAAATGACTGTCATTCCAAAACCCGGATCTTTTGTTTTAACTTTAAAAACCAACCCTTAGTACCTTTCCTCTTTGAAACATAGCATTTCTTGAGCGTCTTGTTCTGGACTGGAATCTGCTAACTCACCTCGATGGCTCCATAAATGTGACTAAACTGGATGTCGATTGTATCTAACATTAGAATACTGCCCAGACCTAGAAAGCTTGCAGTATTGGCTAGAAGAAAGTACATGAATAGCTTTTAAACCTAGTTTTGAAAGTTTGAAACATAAATACCCCGATAGCTGCTTAGGCAGCAGGAGGATCACCTACAAACCTCATCCAGCCAACCTAGCAACCCTCCTCTTCCCTAGGGTTTAGAGCTTTTAGCCAAACATCCTTTGAGTTGTCATCCTCAAAGGGTGTGTTTGGTTGCCTAAGTGAGAGAAAGAAGAGAGAAGAGAGAAAATGAGGACCCAGCAGGCCCGTAATGGAATGCCTTCAATGAATAGTTAGTTACAAATTGTTCATAAAATGACATATAGCCTTGCAAAAAAGGTGAAAATATCAATCTATCCTAAATATGGTATAATTCACAGTGAGGGTAGAGATGGAAAAAACAAAAGCGAGTCGTTTGTACCCAGCAGGAGCGAACATTTTCGCTACGAGGTGAAAATTTCGTTGTAAGCGAAAATTAGCTATCATAAAGCAGTCGCTATGTGAAATTCTCTTCTTATTAAGCTATTGTTTTATGAAAATTTACGCTATTCTATGAAATTTCACTATAATAGCGAAATTGTCCACTGATTCCCACACTTACTCTGCTTCATGCATGTAGTTTCTTCACTTCTGGCTCGACGTAATCGAAGATAGAACATTCGAACTTCGATGCTAATTCATCTTCCAACTTGATATGCCTAGCTTGATATGATAGAATAGGTTATGAAACACACAAAACTACCATAAACGACCCCAGAAATACAATCATTAGTATAAGGGACCTATACGTGTCCAATCGGCAACTAATATGATTAGTACACAAAAAGTACTTAGAACCTATCTTAAATAGGGTTCAAAATATACTTTTGGGTACTAATGATTAAACATGCTCTTCACAACCTTACGAGCGCAACCTTGTAACATAAGTTTATTTTATAGTTTTATATGTTTTTTTTTAAATTTTCTTAGCATTGCTAAGGGACTAGCAATGTCGGTTGAGTGTGATTAGTGCCGAGAGAGTGTTGTATTTTGAACCCTATTTTTAATAGGTTTTGAGTGCTTTTGTGTACTAATTGTTATAATTAACCCAATTGACATGTTAAAGTCTATTGTACTGCGATCATATTTTGTGGCTAATTTTGTTTTGCAAGCTTTTAATACCTGATTTGTCAGTTATTCCAAGCATAGAAAATTCTGAACTGAGGGCAGCTTTCGACATTACGGATAAAAAATAGAAGAATATGAAAAAAAAGGAAAGAAAGCAAAAATAGCATGAATAAGATGAATGGTGTCACGGATGAGCGATATGTGATGGAGCATTAGGCTGTGAATAGTGATGAACAGTATGATGAACAGTGCTGAATAGAAAATTTTCACTACAAGTTGGAAAATTCGCTACATAGCGAATATTTCTCCTACAGCGAAAATTCCAGCTCTTCAAACAGCCTCGTTTTTGGTTTTTCTCCTTTCTACCCTCATTGTAATAGTTTTAGTTAGGTTAGTTTGGTAGTTCACTTTGATTGTAAGGCTATATAAGCCATTTGTAATGCTGTGACCTAAGTATTATTTTGAGGAAGCAAATCTGAGTGCTGTTTTTCTTCAGTTTTCTCTCTTCTATTTTCATTTTCTCCTCTTCCCAGGATGCAAACACTCCTTTAAGGATAGTGACTCAAAGGATGTTTGGCTAAGGTCGTATCCTTGAAGAAGAGGTTGGAGCTTAGAGTAAGGTTTGCATTTTGTTCCCCTGTTTTCATGCCTTGAGTTTTGACATTTTGGTTCCCCAATTTTTGCAACTCTAGGTTTAAAAGCTCTTTGATCGCCTTTCTTTAGTGATGCTGCAAGCTTTTAGGGTTCGGTGTATTCTTAACTAGATCTGCGATATCCGTGGATTGCTATTCTGAGCCATGAGGTGGGATTAAGGGGTTATATTTTCCTTTGTGGGCTATCCCTCATTTGATCCAATGTAGTAATCTTTTATGGTTCGGTCGTTGGATTGCTATTAATGAATCCGCGAGATTCATTAGTTGCCACTACGAATCATTGTAGGATGGGTCAAGGTGATAGATTTTCACTGTAGGAACCATAAATGCTAAATAAATGCTTTCTATCAAAAGGAAAATTATTAGGGTTTAGTTCATTTAAAGTTAAATGAAGATCCGGTTCTGGAATTGACTATAGGTCATCCTCTGACGTGAAATGAACCCGAGGACCTCTTTACCAACCTATCAACCCAACCCTAGCATCCAACACTTCAAGTTTCTTTACACTTTATTTTAGTTTATTTCGTTTATTTTCAATTCCACAGCATCAACCATACACTTTTTACACAAATCCTAAAATCCAAAACAAATTCACCATTTAGAACTCTTTTGTAAATCATTTGAATTACTGAAGAAAACTCATCCTATGTTCGATCCTAGAGCGCTATACTACAGTAGTTACGCTACGGCAATGGGAGTAATTTAGGTTATAAATTTTGTTGATTCATAACACCTCGTGGCGCAGATCAATCACCATATGAGACACTTTGCGGGGGGAGACAAAGCGGCTGAAAATTCTTCAATGGGTTTGGCTGGCCTACTCTTTTCAGACTATTTTGAATGGGTAAAACTATTGCTTGATAATTGTGGAGAATGGGTAATATAGGAAAGTAGAAATGCCTATGAGAATCCTAGTGGTGCAGATTTTTTATGTATGGGGGATAGACTTCATGGGACCTTTCCCATCAGCATTTGGAAATTTATACATTCTCCTAGTTGTGGATTATGTATCCAGAACATCATTAGTGATGAGGGAAGCCATATTGCATATAAAGTTTTTGCAAAACTCATGAGTAGATATGGAATCAAACATATGATGGGATTGGCTTATCACCCTCAGTCAAATGGGTAAGCTGAAATTTCCAGTAGGGAGATAAAGAAAATTATGGAGAAAACAGTGAATACAAGCAGAAAAGAATGGTCTATAAATCTAGATGATGCACTTTAGGCTTATAGAACTGCTTACAAAACTTTCATTGGAATGTCCCCATACATAATTGTATTTGGAAAACATTGTCATCTCCTTTTAGAACTGGAATACAAAGCTATGTGGGCCATCAAGAAACTAAATGTTGACTTTCAAGCTTCCAAAGAAAAGATATTAATATAAATGAATGAACTAGAAGAGTTGAAGCTTATGATAATGCCTTAATCTACAAAGATAAGACAAAGAAGTGGCATGATCAGAAGATTCTAATGAGGGAATTCAAAGCAGGAGAACAAGTCATCTTATACAACTCCAGGCTCAAGCTATTTCCAGGGAAATTGAAGTCAAGATGGAGTGGTCCTTACACAGTAGTAACAAGTAAACCCTTTGGAGTAGTAACACTGAAGACTGATTCCGGAAAATTTAAAGTGAATGGTCAGAGATTGAAGCATTATCTTGGAGGAAGCATGAATGAATTTTAGATCCAGATTTTGAAGAAGAGAAGAGAATTTTGCTAAACTTAAGACATTCTACAGCAAATGTCTAGCTAAAGACATTAAACTGAGCAACTTCTTGGGAGGTAACCCAAGCTAAATTTTAATTTTCGCATCTAGTTTGTTCTTGTTTTTAAATTTTAGTGTGATTGAATTTTAGTTTTACTTTTGTTTGATACTTTATTTTAGGATTTTGTTAAATTTTCATAATAATGAAGCTGTACAAGAGGTGGTTATTATATAGAATCATTCATTCTCAAACTATTCAGGCAGAAAGTGCTACAAGGGGGAGTTTTTCTTTTTCCCCAACTTGTTCTTTAATGATAATGCACAGTTGAAGTTTGGGGGAATATGAATTTTTTTTAGAGAAGAAAATTGTAAACAACTTTATTGTGCTCATTGCTTGGATGCATTGTTAAATAATCATGATAAATCATATTGAGTGAAGAATGAGATTTGTTTTTCATACTTGAATTGAGGTTGTTTGATGTTATATGTGTTTTCACAAGTATGAATTGAGTGGAAGGAATATATTGCATAATGTCATTTGTGTTTAATGGTTGAAAATATGTTAAATGTGCAAATTTTGAGGTAGGACATAAATTTTTCGCGATAGACAAATTCATGTCGTGACATTGTTTAAACTTGTCGCGACATTGGTTCTCTTTGTCGCGACAAAGAGTGAACAAACTTCATTTTAGTTGCAAGAAAGTCTGTCATGACATACATTCCTTCTATTGCGACAAGGTTGGGTCTAACCTTGGATTTTACAAGAAAAACTTTGTCGTGACATAATTCCTTTTTGTCACGACATGATCTCTCTATGTCGTGACATAAATCCACTGGAGCATCACAAATTTGTGTCGCGAAAATTATTTCTCTGTCACAACAAAGAATTGCCTTAGCTTACAAGTAATTGAAAATTTTTGTCACAACATAGTATTAAAAAGGGAACAAACCTTAAGTCAATTTTTTTTTCGCGACAATTAATGAAGGCACAACAAACATATGACCTATAAATAGAAAATTTTTGAAAACCGAAAGGCCATCTGCCTCATAAACCTTCAACCCACTCAGATTTCCTCACCAAATCTCTCTTACTTTCTTTCGAAACCTTAGATCCCTAAAAGCCCTTTTTCTGACAATGTTTGAGTGGTCGAACCTTGTTCCTAACCTAAACGAAATTATGGAGGAGTATGCTAAATGGGAGGAAGAAGCAGTCCAAACGACTTAGGCAGAAACAGGGTAGGAAGGAGAAAGAGTTGAATCTAGGGCAGAGGTGGAACAACCAATTGAAAAAACTAGAAAGAGGAAGAGAGGAGTTGAAGAAGCTAGAGCAGAAAGTAGTGGAGAAAAAAACGACGGCCCAGGTCTTAAACGAAGCTTATGCGCATGGAGGGATAAGTGCGACAAAAAGACTATAGGAGAAAGGGGCTTTATGGCTCCCCCTTCCAAGAAGTCATTGAGAGCAGGAATGAAGCATCTTTTCTCACGAGCCGCAAGGTCACAGGTTCGTAGACATAGATGTAGTGAAAAGGAGTTCTATTCTAATATGGTGGGAATAAAGGATAAGATAGTGTACGTAAGGGGGAAATGGATATCCTTGGTCTGAGCAGATATATGACACAATCTTCTGTGAGAGGAAGAATGGGTCAAAGTTCAAAGCTGGTGAAGAGCGACTTCCAGGGTGTAGACTTGTTTCTTGATAGCGAGGGAAAGTGGAATGCCAGGAAAACCCACACAAAGTGTCAGCAGGAGAAACATTGACTAAACAAGCAAAGGTGTGGTTTTATTTCCTCTGTTCAGTCATTTTACCTTCCAAGCACTTGTGTACAGTCGGGGAGAAGGGAAGCATGAGTGTTGTTATATGCGAAGAGACTCACAGTTCGGTGTTAGAAAAATTATAAAAACTAAATTATGAGTTATTATAGAGGGTACAAGGGATGATTCTACACCCGGTGCTTGATCATTAGGCTACGTATCTTGGAGTGGTGTAAAGAGGCTGGGAGGAAGAAGAAAAGCGCCTAAGGACCTCACCCACGACAATGGCAGTGAAATCCACGAGGGCCACACAGACGGAGCGGGACCAGAGAGGAGTAGAAGTTACGAGAGGAAGAAGAGAACAGTGAACTCGATTAGATCTGATTGATCTTTGCTTGACCCAGAGAAGAGCGGGAATAGGGGTGGGACAATTAGCCAGCCCAATTTTGACAATCTCCCCAGATGTGAGATGAGCCCATTAGGAGCAAGCTGGAAGCTCACAACCTCAAGGTAACAACATTGAATTAATGGAAATGTTAAAGGCTATGAAACAAAGAGATCACGAGATGAATGACTAGCTAAAATCCAGCTCAACTCAAGGATGAGTACATGATGTTGAGTTAGAATGAATCGGAATTTGGAGGAAGCTTCCCTCGGGTTGAGTGAGAGGATCTCGGCCGGGTTAACCTCATGAACGGGGACCTCCGGCACTTAATATAAAAACTTTCCTCGAAACAATCAAATAAATCCATGGAGCTAGAACCCCTTCTGATCCTTAACATATCTTTAGAAAATAATCACGGAAGTGAAGTGGTAAATTTTTTTTTTTTTCAAACACTTGGATTTCCTCGGAAAATCGTAATTTCCCTCTGTTTTTAGGACTTTCCCAAATTTGCAAAACCTCACGGCTTATTTTAAAAAAGACTTCCCTAATTTCAATTCTCGAAACTTCATTTTAGGACTCCTGTTCCACAACTGATAAGCACACAACTCAATCAAGCACAATATATACACATATACATTTATTTACTTCCAATTATCAAAACATTCAAAAATTCTTCAATTTCATGCACGGAGTTTATAAAAGATTGGAAGCAGGCAGGACTTCTTGACTAGCCTCATTACCTCTCGGTGAGGATTAAAGGCCTGGCTAGTTCCTTTTTCAAAATATATACATACGAATATACATGACAAAATATTCAACATATACAATATGCAAATATTTATACAATCGATCCACAGAGACGTGTCTCCTCGATGGATTCGACTCGTGCGAGGAGGTACTCTGAGGCGCACTGTCTGAGTCTTGAAAATGTTTGTTGAAACACCTCTACGGAAAAAGTGAGCTAAAGGGCTGATGAGTGTACATTTTCATTAAGACAACATTTCCAGTATATATCAAAGTAATAAATACTTATACAATTAAAAATCAATTTATACCTTAAAATTTCTTTCTAATGGAACCCAGGGGGTAAACACACGAGTGATTTCCGGGTATTGTGGTGAGGACAGTCTCGATCAGTCATAACCACTACAGCTGCGGAGAAACTCACGCTTCATAGGGTTCAGTCATAGCACCTTATCACGTGTAAGGATGTTACTAAAAATCTATTTCCCTCCTCTGACTTAGTAACCTATAACTATTCCTGCAAATCCTTTACAGCGGCTTAAAGTCATGGTGATATGTCATAACGGTCATATAGAGTTGGGTAACCATCGGTAAAACATTTATTCAAAATACATTTATAAATTCATTTAAATCTTTACTTTATCATTTTAAAACACATATATCTGTAGAATATCGTATCATTTTTTCTGTGAGTTTCCATAATGCCTTAACATATGCATACATATATAATTAATATAAATACATATATTTAGGCAAGATAAACATATATATATACTAATAACATATAACATTTGCTACATTCTTATATTAATATACATATATAAAAAGAAAGAAAGAAAGAAAGAAAGAAAAAAGAAAGAAAAGAAAAGAAAAGAAAGAAAAAACTAAAACTTTTCATTTTAACATTAGCGATCCTTTTTAAAACTCAATTTTCAAAACATCATTTTTACACTCACCGTTCACGCTCAATCCTAAAGTCAAATTCGTTCCGTCAGATAGTCATTTTCACCTTTTTCCAAGAAAAACCCTGACTACATTAACCATAACTTCCATTTTAAATCCACCATACACATTCATTTTCACCCGACCACATCACATTCACTTTAATCCCATTTAACCACACTTAAAAATACGAATTAAGAAATGACCAAAAATACCCTTTTCTTTACAAAATGATATAATACCCTCGATTCAAAATTTTCCTTACTAACTTAATTCCAATTGCATTTCTAGTTAATATTACCTATGGCTTACATGGAAATTACCAAACTACCCTTGACCCCTCTCATTTCCCTTTTTGGCCGAAATATGCCCAAGCCATATTCAATTTTGTTCTTCCATTTTCTTCATTCCAATCATAATCTAATGCCTTATACCTCAATTTACTAATCCTAACCAATTTCAACATGTCATACAAAATGCACTATCAAACCTAACCATCACTCACTTTATTTTTCCAAGCCCTAACCTAATCCATTTCTTTCTCGCTTGCTATCAAAATCATCATGATTGACCTTAAATACCACTAATCTCACATCCATTCAAAATCACAGGCATTAGGCATAGCTTAAATCTTTCCCACCAATAGAAACACTTGTTTTCTTGTTTTTCCTTGGCTTCTCTTCCTTGGATTCACTTGGAGGCTCACTTGGAAGAACTTGAAGGAAAGAAAATCACATCCCACCTTGCTCCACCTTACCTCCACACGTTTTTTCCTTCCTTCTTTTTCTTACCTTTCTTTTCCTCTCTTTCTTCTCTCTTTTTTTTTCCTCTCACTGGCGAGCTCTCCTCTTTTGAGCAAACTCAACTTCTTGAATTTACATTTTGATCCTCACAACATAAGTGCATAGCCCATAAATCTCATTGGTTGATGCAAAGTGACACACATGTCACCTTGTCATTGGTCCATTCTTATGATCACAAATCCACTAATCAATTATTTAAATCATAAGCAGTCATTAAGAAAGGTTTGATTGGCTCTCACAGAAAATATCTCACTTATATAAGATTTTCCGGTTTTGCCTTATCTTGCTTTTATCTGGATTAAGCGTCGAAAAATATTCTATAATTAAGTCTAAACTTCAAATTGACCATGAAATATTCCTAAGTAAATCCTTCACGATGGATTCCGAGGCTGCAGAAATCACGAAATCGGATTTAAAATCATTAAATCGAATCGGGACAATAGTATTATTATAAGATACGTTCGGATGCACGGAAACTATCAAGCGAACTCCATTTGGTTCGATTTAGACTCTATGATTAATTAAGTTTTCGTATTTTATTGATTTCAGTTTGACTGAGCTCAGAACTTAGGTCAGAATCACTATTCACTTAAATCTCCAATTCTCTTCTAAATATCAGTTCAAAGTCATAGGAATTGAAATTTCTTAAAAATTCCTCTGCAAACCCCTCAATCCGGATATATAATAAGAAGAATTACTATTCATTAGGGCATCCGGTGAAAATTTTTCGAAAAATGTCACTTTATGCCCAAATGACGTCCGAAGCGTTCTAAATTCTAATCTACCCTCGCTTCTATCATTTGGTTATCATCGGTTCAAAAACTACTAATATAACATTCCAACGGTTGGGGTTTTACATTAGAGACGAAGAATAGAAGAAGTAGATAGGAAACAAAGAAGAAAGGCGAGTGAAGAGCTCGGGGAAAGAAAGAAGATGCACATTCCTATCAGAGCGGCTCAAAAGAGAAATTAATTTTCAAGATCATGAAAGAGAGAGAGGATGCTATGGAAAGAACATCTGCATGAGAGGCGGATGCTGAGTTTCTATCTGAGAAGACATCATAAGAAATAAGACTTAAATAGAGAAGAGGGATAAAGGAAATGGAGGGCACCCTAAGCGATAGGGAAAGTCTTTGGGGCCCAGAAAGCTTAGATATGATCACGACAACCTGATAAAAATGTACTCTACATAGAACAGGTTGGGAACCTATGAACATTAGGCGAGACCAAAATGACCTTATCCATGGAGTGGTTTGCATTCAACAGAAGTGAAGAAGGCAATAGGTCCAAGCAGCCACAAGTCCAAATTCCTGAGTTCTCACCTTCTGCAGCTGGTTACAAGTTTGTACCAGTGAATCAGCATTCCTCCCATAGGCATGATAGAAGGAAGAAGTAAACGCATGGATTTCTTCCTCTTTTCTCTCTCTTATGCTTAGGATGCCTTACCTTTAAAATACTTCAATAAAAACATTATAGCAAAAATTGAGTTCACTTGCATTTTGCATTTCTTGTGTGTTTGTGTCATATTTCCCTTCCTTTGTGTTCCAATAATTAGAAATTGTTGGGGTGGTGAAAAGCTTGGATGAAAAATGGAGAAACGATTTCTTGGTTTGAATTGCTAGATAATTGTGAATTGCTATGTTAGAAACTGGCTGCATTGAATGATTGATTTAAATGAACTTTTAATTGGTCAAATAACGTAAAAAATTATCAGGACCAAACAAGACTTGAATAGATGAATTGGGGTAGGATGAAATAGACATAAAGAAGAGTTCTAAAGATATTGATGAATATGTTGAACTTGAGAATAAGGAAGATTATAACAAATTGATGGAACAAATAAGACTTATAATTCATTTTTTGTTAACAGTTTAGTTATTATGAATCCTGATAAACACTGCACTTGGTCAAAAGTATCTTTGAATCAAATTGTGCTTTAGATTAGGGACATCTTCTGGGATCCATCACAGTAAATCTCCAAATGTCTAAGAACTTGTTAGATTATTAGTCAAGGAAAAATCCTAAGTAATACCACTAACAGAAAATGATATAGGCCATTCTTGGAAGATTAAGCCTCTCAAAGCCTACCCTTATAATATGCAAAAGCATACACACTAGTTCTTTATTTGAGCCAAAAGCCAATTTCATCATCAAACCAGTAAATGAAAAGCCTAAACCCTTCTTCCTTAGACATCATCCTACGTGAGGACCCTTATTTTCCCAGTTGCATGACCATTACGTAAAGGGATAGAAGAGGGACAAGTTTGGGGGAATATTGTTTCAAATTATGAAAGAGGATAAGAATGGTTGAGATAGAAAAATCAATCGAGATGAGAAAAGATGAAAAAAGGATAAGAATGGTTGAGATGGAAAAATCAATCGAGATGAGAAAGATGAAAGAATGAGGAAAGAAGGCGTGAAAGAAAAGTGTCAAGGTGGAATAAGTTTGGTCATGTGCCTTCACTCCCTAGAACAATTAAGTCCTTGGGGTGTTTTAACACCTAGTACCTAATGCCATTGATGTAAGTTACTAACTTCCAAAGTTCGTTAAGGGTGGTAGAAAGTTTAAAAAGACAAAACATTGCACTATTCCTAAAACCTTGATGAAAGATGAAGAAAAGTAAAAAAGCTTCCAAGGAAAAGGAGGAAAGTTTATAGATCTAAGAGATTAGAAAAAATACCCCCACAGAAAGTATGCAAAGGATGCACTATTAAATACGGAGTTAGAGAGTTGACATGAATGAAAAAAAAAAATTTAAGAATGCATATGAGACGATATATCCAAGTTGCAAAGTGAAATATGGGTAAAAAAAAAAAAAAATTGAACCTATTTTTCCTATATTATCTACCTAATTACCTCATTATAACTCAACAAGCCTAAAAGACCTAATTGATTCGAAGGTGGGTGTATGTTTACATTAGTGGAGTGCAATATGAAAAACAAGCGCCATGAGGACTTTAAAGATTAAGGAAGCATGCTATCTAAGTAATATCACGAAAATTAAATAATGCGAGGAAAAGAAGACCATCACACACTCACAAATCAGGGTTGAATCATTGGTGTTTCTTATATGAATTATTTAGGTACAGTGAACTTGATTGAAAATCTTCGATTTTAGATTGGAAACATGTTTAGAAATAATTTTACAACTGAATTATGTTTTCTTCCCCAGGTGTATTAGTTCAACAAATATCCTTAAAATAAAAGCTAAATTGTTTTGAGGACAAACAAAATTTTCTTTCTTTGCTTGAGGCAAGAAAAACTTTAAGTTTAGGGGTGATGAATTCCTAAACTCATCTAATACAATCCATTTTTTTGGCATATTTTTGCTTAATTAAGATATATTTTAATGCAAATTATGGAATATTCACCAACTTTGTGTTTTGCAAGTTTTATTAAAGAGATAATTCCCGGCGAGGAAGAAGAAGAAAGTAGCCAGGCGGAACTCTGTCATGACATAGTTTTAAGATATCTAAACTTGAATGTCAGCGGAATAAGCAGGCTGTATCGTAGCTTGATGAGCCTATATCGCGGCCGGCGAAGAAGCTATGTGACAGTGACTTTATGTTCCAGCTAAGTCAAAAATTAAACTCGAGGGAAGAAATAGAACTGTCTGCGACAAAGAATTTTTATATCATTCTTGAAGAGTGCAGTAATAGAGAAGACTATAACCTCTTGATTTCTAAGTGACATTGATCCAAAAGAAAATAATAGTGGAGACTTTGTGGAAATGACAATCCTTACTTTAGTAGTAACATAAAAGAATGAAGATAAAAGATGGGCTTTAATGCGACAAAGACAACTGCATTCAGACACTTGGTACAACAAGGTTATAACACAAGTCAGTTGCGACAAGTGTTTTTATATTGCGACAAAGTTTCGGCCTTGGGATCATCCTTGGAAAGGATTTTGTACTTGACAAAGAAAACTACAATAAGACATAAAATATAGGAGTTCACAATAAAGGCGACAGACTTTTATTAAGTGACAAAGAGGTTTTTCCTATCTTAACAAACAAAACATGATTCAGGAGTGAGACTCTATCTTCTGAAAAAGAAATCTAACCAGAAGCGAAAGTTTGAAAGCAATAAAAAGAGTTTCTATAATGATAAAGATGTAGAAGTAATAAGGAATTTATTGTGAAAAAATAAAATTATTCATTGTGTGAGAAAATAAAAGAGAAGCTGAGATAAGCTAAGGCGATTTTGTTACAATAAAGATTTCTATATTTGCAAGATTCGATGACGAGGATCGGAGAAGAGATTTTTTTCGCAATAGAGAAACTCATTCATCAAAGAGTTGTTTGAGTAACCCACAAAGAATGTCGCGACATAGAAACTCTTTCACGAAAAAGTATGAAAAGTGGTACAAATGTTGTCACGACATCTTGAGTGCGTCGCGACATAGAATTCGATCTCGATAGTGCAAGCCCTGACTAGATTGTGCTCCGAAAGAAAGGTATGTCACGGCGCGAAGGAAGCAGAAGATTGGTTGCAAAAAGTAGGTCAGTTTTCAAGTAGAAAAGTGTGAGAGCTGGTTTGCAACAAATTATATGTGAACCTGATACACTCCACATCCACGGCGAGGAACAAGACTACTTCAGCTCAAAACCATAATACGATACTATCAAAGTTTATTGCGACATAATCAAGAAAAAGCTTGGCACAATAGCTCTGAAGCTTATAAACTCGACTATAAGCTAAGGACAAGGACCTAAAACTTTGTCGCGGCATAATTTTCTATGTATACTTGTGAGCATTTAATTTGGGGCCAAATTTTGGGGATCCTAAGCGAGTTTGAAGTGCGGCATCATTGGAAAGTCTATAAATGGAAGGCAGGAATCTTTGGGCATTGTGCGGACGTCAGCAAATCAGACTTCTGGGTGCATTTTGGAGACTCTTTAATATTTTTCTTTTATTTTTTTATTTCCTTAAGCTGATTTTGTTTTGGAGTGTAGTTTTGGTTAATTTTGATTTTTTACTGTTTATTTTCTAGAGTTGAGTAATGAGCGATGCGGCTTAGAAATGAATCCTATTGTAAATTTTCTCTCTCACTAGTGATAGAGATTTAAATGGATTTTTTGAAAATTATGGAGTTTCATTTATTTCGGTTCGTTTTACAATTTCAATGAATTTTCTGAGTAGGGTTGAAGATCCACAGTATCATCATCAACCAGGTTTGAAAGATCCCCTCTTGGAATGCCCCAGGTGGGAAGTGGTGATTGTTTTCTTTAGAAGTGGAAGAATGCCATAAAAAAATCTTAGTTGTTGGTGCTATTATTCTTGAACTTACTTGTTTCCAAGTACTAGTATCGATGTACCCAAAAACAAAGCGTATCTTGCTCGATTTCATGGGGCCTTTGCGTAGCCATGAGAGATGGAGAATCCTTGTAGGAGGAAGTACGGAGTAATTCCTTATGGGTATGGTAGACTAATGCCCAGGAATAATAAACCTACGAAAGATTACTGGGTTAGATCACTAACTTACTCATTATGTGCGAATAGTTGGATGAAGTATAAGTTTAATCGCTTAGAGGTTTCTCCTTTTTAAATTAAGTAGTTTTTGATCTTGTGTTAACATTAATCTAATCAAGGATGTTGTTGAAGTTTCATCGGCATTGAACTATGAAATTGGCGATTATGTTGGAGAAGCACGATATCACATATACATGGGGGCAAGAATTTAACAGGTCTATAAGATTTGGGGTGAAGTACTGGAAGAAAAATACCCAAATCTTAGAAAGAGGATTATATCTTTTGATGCAGTTATGACCAAGTCGAGAAAGAACATGAATCTCTAATTAGTGAAATTTATGGTTAAGGGAAATCAAACTATACCTGATGCATCTTTGATATAAATTTAGGTTTCAACTAATGGCTTAGCTACTTAGGCTCCAAAATGATGCGAAATTAGAAGCGGTATTAATTAGTCCTATTTCCATAGTATGCGTCTCACTGTTGAACTCTCAAATTCACTTTCATTAAATTCTTTATGTATACTAATTGAAATTATTTTAGTATTACTTTATTAGTTCTCGTCAATTTATAACATTGGAGTTTAAATAGTAAGGATCTTGAGTAGTTGATGGATTAATCACGATTTGCATCATCCAGTCTCGTGGAAACGATATCAGGACTTAAAATCTAAACTATTGCTTGTATGACTTATGCACTTGCGGTGATTTAGGGCCAAACTCAATTTTAATGAATCATTTAAAAGGGATGACACATATTTTAATCAAAATCAGTCGTAATAAGTTTTTTTGGCGTGGATTGGGGACTTTTCAGTTGTAGTCTTTGGCAGCAGTGCTAATTACTTGATAAAATTTGGTCTATAAAATCGATCAACATGCATCATTAGTGAAAGATTTAACCTCCCGACTTTAAGTTCCCTCCTAGGTGACGGCATGAGTGTGTTTAAAGGGTATAAGATGCCTTTATTGATCTTTTAGTTTAATCTTTAAAAGCTTCACCTCAATTAGGTAGAATAATCTCAATCCCACGTTAGCTAAGATTCTAATCAAGGAGATAGAGCATTTTAGTCGAATTGATGGTTGAAATTCTCCAATTATATTTAGAGAGGGCTTAGAAATTATTACATTTTATGGGAGTAAGAATGAGAAGGAAAAATACTTGAATCTTAAAAAATTGGATCAAATCCTGCAAGTAGCGTTTTAGGCCCATTGACCTGGTTGGGTATGGTGTTCAAAAGTGAAATGTGTAATGTCGAGGAGGCATTCCAAGGCTACACTACCCTGCTCTTGGACAATTCCAAAGTTACGGTGTCCAAAACTTTTTATTCTTCTTGAGGATTTTTGAAAATTGATTTCATTCTCAGTGTTATTTCAGTCTAGTGAACTCTCTAATCCTTGTATTTTAAAAATTCTTTGCTTCTTTAATTCATTTTACTATAGAAAGTTAAATCTATCCTGGAAAATAAAGGTTCGGATAGTGAGGATCTTAAGTAGTAGGGTAGTTGATTCTTTAAATTTTCTAATCAATCCCTATGTGAATGATATCTGGACTTAAAAATCCACTTTATTACTTGTATGACCTGTGCACTTGCAGAGATATTAGACCTAAACCAATTTTAGTTGAAAATCATTACATACACAGCAGAATACATATTTTATATATTAGGTCAAACAAGTTTTTAGTATAAGCGATGGGAGTTGAATAATCTCTAGTGGAAGTTGATTTCGCAAATATAAGTAGGGTATCCTAAATCAGCTCAAAATTACCTAATACCTCTTTCTTGTTGTAGCATTACCCTCTTTGCGGTATAGTGGCTCTAGGATAGATCCACGGGATGGGTTTTCTTCGTGCTCAAACGGCGAAATTGAGAGTTAAAGCGGTGAAATCATTTGGATTTTTGGGTTTCATAAAGAAATTGGATTTTTAGTAAATTAAAACTAAGAAATAAACTTACTAAAACATAAAAACAAAAGCCTTGGAGTATCAGGTCACCAGGTTTCAGGTTCCTTAGGCAAAGGAGGGGTTTTTCGGGTCTTTTCCTCGCATTAGGGAGGATAACATATAGTTATCTCCCGAATCAGTTCTTGGTTTTGCTATAATAACTGACCCCAAATAAATATCCTTGAAAAATGGTATTTGCTTCCCATTAATGGTCTCGGACAGTGAAGAATATCTCCTTGACTCACCTTCCAATGATACATAAATGATAAGCGGCGAGCCTTCGATGGATCCACAGCTACTAAGCATCGATGAGCCTTGAGGCTTGCAAATACTAACCTTTCAAGGTGAATCGAAGGGATCTAACCTAGAATTTGAAGGAAATAAAAACATCCTTGAATCGCCCTCTAATAACCCATAGATGATAACTAATGAATGTCAATGGATCTAGCAATAAGCATCCAATGAACCCAAAAGCTTATCAAATACGGATCATTCAAGGTAACGAGGATTAAAAGCTAAAGTTTGAAAAGAGAGCATAATGGTGTAAAATACTCCGTTAAAACAAGGAAAACCCACGCCTTTCATACGGAACCTTCACTGGTTTCCTTTACTCAAGAAACTAGAGGTTTTAACCCGCTCCTCACTCTTTTGAGGAGGTTGTTTGGCTCGTGAGAAGAGAATAGAAAACAAGAGAAAATCACAGCTTATCTTTGTAAGATTCTTGAACAATGAAGTGAATCATTACAAAGTATTTTCGAGGTTGTTTCCATACCACCCAACCCATTACAAGTACCAAAAGATACAAATAAAACACTATTACATAGGGAGAAAGTGGAAAAACACAAAAATCAAAAAGTCAAAGATTGCAGGAAAGTTCGTAAGAAATTTCACAGCAGGCAGCAACCCCTACGAAATTTCGTAGGGGTTGAGAAAATTCGAAACCCTTGAGAAATTGGCAAGGTTGCCATTGCATCTTTTGCTAGTTCCGCTTTTGCTTTCTTTTGGCTTGGGTGCTCTGAACTGCATCTGGATTCTTCATGCCTTTGAGCTGAATCCCTGTCTTAAAGATATAAAGTCCCTAAAACAACCAATCTTACCACAAAATTTGATTAGTAGCATTGCTAGGTCCTTAACATGCCAACTGGGTTAATTAGGCCAATTAGTACACAAAAAGTGCTCAAAACATAGGGCGTTAAATGTATAAAACAACACTTTTTGGGTAGTAATCAGCAGTGTCAAGAATCAGTCCGTTTTGGTCTACGTTAAAAATCAGTTAACAAGTTTTTGGCGCCGTTACCGGGGATTGTGAAATAAAGTTTAAAGATCAATATTTACACGAAAAGAGGAATTTCTAGTTTGGACATTTTTCTTTTTATATTTGATCATAATTTCCAAAAAATAATTTCTGCTTCTTGTTTGACTTATTAAGTCACTAATCTTTTTGTGAAACTTATCATAGAATGTTTCATTTACCTACTGATCTCACTTCGATCTCAGTCTATCATTATTTCAACCACTTAATATACACGAAGAACAAAATCAAAGCGCTACCGATGAACAAATTAGAGAAAACTTTAAATCTGAAGAAGGTTAGAGTAGCAGAAAAAGCAATTATGGCGAAGCAAGAAGGGCGGTGCATCATGCAGCGAACCAGTCAGTAGAAAGACGTGAGACGAAACAATGGAAGTTTTGAGTAATAAAAATGATACTTTCGAATTTGTAAGAAATGACCATAATGAGGCTAATGACTTTGAGTTAAAGCACTTGCTCACGATCACCATGGTGCAACAACATCAATTCGCGGGCATCTGGCAGGGGATCTGATGAGCATGGAGGTTCTTAGGATGTATGCTCTGATAAGCTGAATGGGGTCGATTCAAGTCTTGTGATTAATTATTCCCATTCTTCATTGAGGACATAGAGCAGTTGGTTCAGTCTTTTCCTTATGGATCGATCAGCTAGGAGTGGTTGAAGCTTTCATGGGAGGTTTCCCACTAGTCACCATCAAAAGAAGAAGAGATAATAGCCTTGACGAGGGGAAGAAGAAAGCCTTTATAATGCTTGGGAGAGGTATAAGAAATTATTGAAGAGATGTCTATATGGGTTGTTCGGATCACCGAATGGATATCTTACATCATACGATGAACTACTCGTCGAAGGGTATAATTAGTGCAACTTCTTTGTGAGGCATTTAAGGAAGGTGCGAAGAGGCTAACTTGGCTTGTGAGGGGGTTTGCGAGCAGTGTGAAACTCCATTTGAGACTTGAGGGGGCTTAGCAGTTAATGCTTTGAGAAAGGTGGTATCATAGAACTGAACAAGATGCCATCAATGATGAAGGATTGGATCAGTGAGCAAATGAAAAATCAAAGAAAAGAAGCCATTCAGCCAATGCGGTGGGAATAGAGGAAAGGAAGAGGAGGAAGGGTGAACATAAATGCATGGCTGATTGAGGGACGTGCCCTCTTGAGGTCCCACTGATAAGTGTAGGAAGCTCGGTTTGTCAATGACGATGGGAGATATAACTTTGACTGTGACTGACCACTTACAGAGCATTGAAACCATGAGAATTTCTCATATGGAAGTGGGTGCGACGAGTCAAAGACCCGTCTGAGAATTTCCAGTAGAGATATGCTCCTGTGGTTTCAAGGATGAGTAGTAACAAGGCAGCAAGAGAAATTTGAAAGCTGAATACATACAGGGTCTTAGTCTTTTGAGGAGTAGATGTTGAGCTTTATGAGTGAGAAAAAAAAATTGTTGAACATACATGAGCAAAAGTTTGCTAAGCTAGCAGCATTCCAAGCAAACACAACTGTGTTTCAGGCTAATACTAATGCATCTAAGGAAGAATTTGGAAGTTAAGTGAGGCGGCTGACCCTAAATATGCAAAATCATTATGGGTGAAAGTGGCCCCGGAATCCGGGGGTCTAAGATTGACCATGATAACTGCTGGGATACTGTGTCTCCTCCATGAGACATTACATGAGTAAAATGGCCACACGGCCTTGACTCCCTTACTGCAAAAATACGTAAACTATAACATAGTTCGAGAGTTAATACATCACTCTTAGCCATAATAGCATGTTTCATTCATAATGAGTTACATACATGTTTTACAAAAGCAGTAATCAAAGCCACATGTCAAAACTTCTTCTTACAAAAAGCAGCGGCCTCTAATGTCGTCTTAGTGGGAACATTCACTGTCACTTGAAATAATGTTCCCTCGACGGGTGAGCAATACCATTAGTGATAATCTCCACCATGAGTTTACTCCCACCTAAGTGCACATGTAATAGCAACCAAACACATTCAAGCAAATGCATGATCCTACTTGAATGTCTACCATGCCAATCCATGTCTCGAGTCACCTGACTCCCTCACACATGCCTAAGCCATGTATGAAAATCAATTTTCAAAACAAAATATTTGTTTTAATTGAGACCAAACCCTCCGATGTAATCGTTGGACAATCCTCGAGTGTGAATTTGTTGGTAACTCTGAAAACGATTCATGGGCCCCCTCAATGATGATTGTTATGGATGATCTTTAACCTAATTCTTGAGACAAACTTCAGATAAATTTATTATTTTTAATAATCTTACAAGTGAATTCATCGTTTGGACAACCCTCCGATTTTATTTCTCATGCACTCACACCTACCATTTCTAAGGAGTGCCAGATGTGTATCAGATTATGCCATTTCGACAATTCATGTTAATATATATGTACATGCATATCATAACAAAAATTAACTCACAACATCATGTTATTCAATTCCTTAGCAATAACACCAAATTAGCTCACTTGGGCTAATAGCAATTCTGTAAACACAGAATTCATTTGAATCACGAGGAGCAACACACAAATTAGACACAAATCCATGAGCAGTGAAATACAGGTCGACCTTTGTTCCCGACCACATTGGGGATTTTATTCCCTGGGTCAAATATTTTGGGATGAAAACATGGCCATCAGGCCTTAACAAATCCCCGTCAAACAAATATGACTCTTAGCCAAAGGAATAAATCAAGTAGAGAGAAGGCATACCATGTGGGTTGTTGAAACTCCACAAAATCTGTGTCCGCAGCGTGGCGCCCTTGTAGCGTAGATCAACTTTCTTCTTGTGCGAACCAACGGTCGAGAAAGCTGGAAATCTAGAATGATTGGACTCTGCCACTAAAACCGGTTTTCTCCTTCATTTGCATGTTACAAGCCCTTGAATGGAAGATGAAGTTGTCTTTGTTATTTTCTTTTCAATTAATTCTCATGACTTTATTATTCCCATGTCAATAATATTATCCGCACCAGTTTTTGACTTTTAAGAGGCTCTTTGACATGGCTTAATCTAAACCATTTTATCTCTATCATCTCACTAATCATGCAACATGTGTCACATGGGTACATGTAGTAGGTAACCCTTGTCACATCACATGTCACTCACAATCTGTGATAAGTCACTCGACACCTAGTGCCTCGAAAGACGTGAAATTAAATTTGTTTGAATTCCATGAAGTCAATGTCAGGTAGCTAGTTGTGAGACAATTAATGAGTGAAGTCGTTTTGTGTCATCAAGATCTATTCAGTTTTGACCAGTACATTTCCATTTTGGAGAAAGATTAGAATTTTCTGGGTTTTACATTCTCCCCCTTAAAGAATTTTTGTCCCAAGTCGTACAATCACATGCATATGCGATACTATGCCATGCATGTAAACTAATCCATTTAAGCATTAAGCATTAAACCACGTACCATAAATGTCTAAACGAAGGGATGGTGGCGCATCGTGTCATCAGCGCTCCCACGTTAGCTCCTCCACTCCGCAGTGTAGCCATAGCACCCTCACTAGCCTCACGGTCTTGCGTCGTAAACCTGATCCGGCTATCCATAATGCACCTGGTCCTCCTCGAAGGTCCCGTGCAACAGCCGACCTCGATCTCCCCGATCAACACGCGAGCTAGAACTAGGTGTACCTCCCGGAGCGTCACCTCTGTTTGACAATGCCGTGCCTTTGGTGCAACCCTCTCAGAAGTATCTCGAGACCCAATGAACCTGTGATAAGCTTCCCGTGCTTGCGAACTTGACCCTCCTCTTAGGCATCACCTTGAGAGGCGTGATCTCGACCTCGAACTCTATGAGGAATTAAGCGTCGCACATCGGCATGGCTCTTACGCCGGCTGCGGCGGGTTGAGAGACTTCTTGTCGATATCAAAACCACCTTCTCTGAGGTGTCTCTAATCAGATCAGGATGATGATGGAGCTCTCTCCACCTTGGTCAGCCTTATGATCGTCTATGAGGCCTCGCCTAATGCCTCATATGGTGTCCATTTTTGTATTGCTGCCCATTAGCTTGTTGTTGTGGCGAATTCATAAGGGCAAGTGCTCTTCCCATGCCCTTATGATCTAGGACGCATCTTTCAGCGAATGTCCTCTAACACTGTATGGTCCTCTCTACGTGACCATCTCTGTGATTGGAAAGCTATACTCGTAGGTCGGCCAGGTGTTGCCCACGTAGCCTTTGGAAACTCTTCGAAGTGTCTGTAAACAGGTCTCTATCAGACACTATGGATCTTGGTACTCCATGTAATTAGGACGATCTCGAACAACCGTGCAGAATTCCTCTAATGCTGAAGAAGAGGAACCGCTAGAAATGTGGAACCGTGAGCCGATATCTATCACCAGCCCCGCGTCATGTCCTTGCGGTGTCCGTAAGTAGTGGGTCACAAAATCCATCATGGCGTGCTCCCACTTCCCTCGACTCTCAATGGCTGAAGTAGCCTGGCAGCCACGGTGCTCAGCCTTAACCTCGACATGTGAGACATCGTCGAACAAAGTCCCTACGATGTTTCTTCATTCGCTCCCGGTGAGTGCGACGATCTGGTACATCTTAGATTGCCACTTGGATCTGACCCTCGTCATGCACGGCGCTACCGGTCCTTGATGGACACTATTCCACCTGCATTTGTCCTTACTTGGAACTCGATCACTACGCTCAATAGAGGCGATTGTAGCTACTAAACTCCCCCGGCGTACCTTTGGGCCTACTCGTTGTACGCCTTTAAGCTGTCGTAGTCTCGAGCATTCGCCACTCCCGAGAGCTATCTTGGCGATGCTCCGTGACTTGATTTGAGTGCATCAGCACCACATTTGCCTTACCGAGTAATCCAAAATTAGTGATAGTCCTCTAGGAACTCCATCCATCTGCGGTGCCTCATGTTGATGTCCCATTGTGTGAAGATATACTTCAGACTTTTATAGTGCAGATACACCTCGGCCTTTCGCCATATAAGTGAGCAGGCCAAATCTTCAAGGCAAAGACTATAGCATTGGCACTCCATGTCATGTGCGGGTAGTGCGCTCTGTGATTCTTCAATGACAGGAACCATAGCTACTACCCTCCGGGGCTTGCATCAAAACACATCGGTCAGGCCACAGAGACATCTGACCTGCTGTGTACCCTTGTCCTGTCCGGGACTGCTCAGATAGGAGCTGAAGTGCATATCGCAACTCCTGGAATGCCTTCTCGCATCGGTCATCTGATCAAACTTGACCTCCTTAGGGTTAATCTAGTAAGTAGGTCTTTGCTAATGGGAGAAATCCTCGATGAATCTCTTGTAGTACGTGAAATCCAACTAAGGTATCTCGAAAACTAACCGGTCTCTCCTGCTCATCACGGCCTGCGACCTTCTAGGGGTCTACGACCTCTTAAAGCGCCTCGTGTTCAATCTCTCGATGCCAAAGCTCGCGCCTACTTGAACTTGGCGTACAAGCGATGGTCTCGACAAGCGCAAAACAATCCTCAAGTGATGATCATGTGCTCCCTGCGGCGGGGTAGATGAAAAGTCATCCACGAAGATGACAAGCTAATCAAAATAGGGTTGCGAATACCCTATGCATGAGGTCTATGAATACGGCGGCGCTATCGATCAAAGGCATCTTGTAAACTCAAAGTGCCCATAGCATTAATAGTGAACAACATATTGCGGGATATCACGTCTGCAACCCTCGGTTGATGGTAACCCGGTCACGAAGGTCTATCTTGAAGTAGACTCGCTCCTCTCTGGCCCGATCAAGCAGTCATCAATCTTGGCTTGATAGATGCAGATTCTTGATACGTAACCACTGTTCCAGCCTCGGTAGTCAAATGCGGTGAAGGTCTTGTCTTTCTTCTTATAAGCCAGACTGAGCGCCCCGTACGAGGAAGTGCTTTCGATGCAATGAACCTTGTCGGTAGCTCCTGTGTTTGGACTTTGAGTTCTATGACTCAGTTGGTGCGCATCTATGTGGGTCGTAGAGATGGCGGAAATCTTAGAGTGTAACTGTCTGAGAAGTCTCTGACCCTTTCGAGGAGGCAATCCGGTAGCTCATCAGGAAAAACATCCTCATACTTTCGCGAGGACTATTCGAGGTAGATCTAAGTCAGGTCTCACCTGCGTCCTCTGAGGTGGGCTTCATTGTGACCCGGCCCATTGTCCATGACACTGGACTCATTACCATCTGGGGAGGAAAAATATCATGCTTGTCCCCTGAAACATATGACCGCAGTGCGGGTCCTGTAGTGTAGGCGGGTAACCCTCCTGCGTGTGGCGGGGTAGCCCTCTGCGCTCACGATCGATGGCTGACTCACGTAGTTTGTCGGCCCGATCCATCCCGGGATGGCGTCGAACTCGACATGTCCATGAGCCTTGGAGTCCATATGAGTAGAATCCCGAGATCTCTAACTCCACAGCTGACATATCAGCTCTATCCTACTTTAATCCTAGGGGAGGGCACTCACATACAAGGGCTCCTCGAGGCTTGCAACCTCTAAGCCCAAATCTATCCATGACCGTCTGTGATAAATGAATGCGATACCACTAAGATCAAATAATACTCTGCCCGTGGCGAGATAGCGTACCCTACTCTGAGAGCGGCTTATTTTGGCTCGACCGGTGGTATAACGACGACAGACACGCCCCTGGCATCCTGCGATGTCCTTGCCTGTGGTCCTCGTCCTCTGTCTCGGCCCATAGTCTGGCCCCTCTGGCTTGTCTGTGTAACAGAAGGTGCTCGTGCAGCACCTTGGGACTGAAAATTGGCTCCTCTGACCCATACTAGGGGATGGAGGAATTATCTTGTATCAGCTTTTATCCACATAGTGGCCCCGGAATTGCTATCCCATAACCTTGGGATCCTGTCTCTGGGACAATCCCCTCATATGCGGTCGCCCAGCGTGGTAAAAACACCATGCACCCGGCTCCATTGGCAACCCAATGAGTCCCTTGGCACGGATGGCCCGCAGTTCTGGATCCCCATATAAATAGAAGCCCTTTGCTTCTTTCCCGGAGTGGAAGAAGAGTGATCTCCTTAAACGCCCACTGGCACCCGCATCGGTGCCGTGCATTCTCCATCTCTCTCTATGGTCATGGCGGTCCCGACCATGAGGTCCATGTCTTGTGGTAGTCTCCTGATCACTTGAATGGACAATCTCGGCCATTCTCAAACCTCTGACCTTGGCGAGTCTATGGCCCACATAATCGATCATCGAGTGAGCTAACTCTCAGTAAACCCTAGCCACTTACTTTCGATCAGTCATGGCCCCCTGTGACTCCCCAGAGACTCTAGACAGCCATGTCTTGTAGTGGTGAGAAAAATGCTTGTCCATGAATAGCTCACTGGTGACTCTTGCTTATGTCATGCCTCTGCCAGGTCCACACAAGAGTCTTGATTCACTTGGGCCTCGCCCTTTAATTGGAATACTGGCTAGTCTGATCTGGCCAGTGGTATCGGGTGTCATACGCCTTTGTATCTTCTCCTTTCCATAAGTAATTCTTGCCATCATGGGATCCTCCCCTATGGGTCTCGGTGATGTGAACCAGGAGGTTACTCAGACCTCCACGGCTACACACTGCACTAGCCTATGCAATGGCGGCAACCGTAATCCCCCATTTGACCTCGGCAAAGGCACAATTAAATGCGGTGGTGCTTGGCTGGCACCTCGTGGGCTGAGCCTCTACAGGTCTCTCTCCTGCGACTAGCCATCACACACATGTCGGAATGTGAGTTGGGACTTTAATGCTGAGGTATCTCTAGGGTGTATCGACGAGACACTATTCACCTACCGAAAAATTTTCATACACAACGTCTATTGCATTCATAGTGTCTGAGACAATATTCCATACATTAAATCATCTATAACAAAATTTTATTTTATCTCCTTTCATTTATTTTATTTTATTTTAATTTTCTATTTACTGCTGGCAAAAGCCTAGAAAAAATTTTCTCTTTGCGTTTTTTTTTTTATTTCCTCCAGTAAACTACCTGCTCTAAAATCTGATACCACTGAATAGCTGTAGTTTATACAACTCAAAAATTTTAAGTTCAGGGTGCCCAACCCGTTTTCTTGTGCATGAATCAATCCTCGAGAATTTCACAAAACAGTGTTCATGTTCAAAAGGCTTTGGAGCAGCGTCATAAATTTTTTGTTTGGTGTTCACGGACCACTCTTGAAAATTCTCAAACTCCTAAGGTTTTATTTTCTCAACCCTAGTGTTCAACATTTTCCTATATGCTATTCTGAGCATAAATTACAATTCGATCACATCACGATTAATTCATCAAAGTACAATGGATGCATGTTCTAACCCCGTTTCCCCATCAGGCCCTAGGTTTTATTACTGGCTGTCACTAAGCATTAGCCCCAAATCCCAAGGGTCCGTTGACCCATTCAAACTCTGAATCCACGTGTCTCCATATCATGAGACCCATACATATGAGTAAAATGGCCTGCTTGTGTGCATCCATACTCACAAAATACATCAAACTATAATACCATAGTTGAGAGTTAATATATGCTGTCTGACATGTTCCAATTGTAATAATTCCTTACATGTTTCACAAAACTTATAATCAAAGCCACATGTAAACTCCTTCTCAATGGCCTCTAATGACAGTCTTAGTGAACACTCCACAATGCACCCAGAGCCGTGTTCCTCGGCGGGGTGAGCGTGCCTAGTAGTGATAATCTCCTAAAACGAATTTTACTCCCACCTAAGTGCATATGTGCAACCAAACACATTCAAGCGGAAATCGCAGTCCTCGAATGTCTACATGCGATCCATGCCGGAGTCCTCTATGACTCCTATCACATACTGGCCATGTATGAAAATCATTTTTCAAAACAAAATATTTGTTTTAATTGAGAGACAACCCTGCGATATAATCGTTGGACAATCCTACGAGGTGAATTTGTTGGGTAACTCTCCCAGAAACAATTCATGGGCTCCTCGGCGTGAATTGTTGGACAAGTCTTCAACACGTAATTCTTGAGCAACTTTCCAATAAAATTATTATTTTTAATAATTTCTGAATGGATCATCTGTTTAGATGACCCTTGATTTTATTTGTCATGCACTCACACCTACCATTCTAGGGTGCCCAGTGCATATGGAATGCATTATGCCATTTCCAACAATTCATGTTAATATATATAAATGTATATACTAACAAGAATTAACTCACAACATCATGTTATTGATTCATATATGCCTGAAATTAGCTCACATGGGCTAATAACTTGATTCAGCAATTCATTTTTAGAATCTACCAGGCAACACAAATTAGACCTGATCACGTGAAGAGTAAAACCTACAGGTCTTGACACATTCTGTAGCCACACTAAGTTTTCTTTTCACTCGGTCCCATGTCTTTTGGGATGAAAACGCCTTCGGGCCTTAGCAAATCCCACATCCATTAAAATGGTTCTTGGCAGAAGAATAAATCAAGTGAAGGCCACATACCTCTTTGGGGTTGTCGAAACTCCACAAAATCTAGAATATCACGCTTAGCCCTTATGGCGTAGATCAACTGCTTCTTGGCCCGGCGAGAACCACAGCAGTCAGCGAAATTTACCAGAATGGATTGGACTTTCTCTCTAAAACTAGTTTGCTCCTTCATTGCACATTACCAGCCCAAAAATGAGATGAAGTTGTCTTTATTATTTTCTTTTCAATTAATTCCCTCTTTGTCCTTTAGTTTGACTTTTAAGGGCTCTTTGACACTTGGCTTAATCTAAGCCATTTATCTCTATCATCTCACTAATCATGTAACATGTGTCACATGGGTAAATGTAGTAGGTGACCCTTGTCACATCACATGCCTCTCACAATCTATGATACGACACCCGACACCCGGTACCTCGAAAGATGTGAAATTCCGACTGTCTCGGAATTCGATGAAATTCGACGTGGTAGCTAGATTTCACGAGACAATTCCAATGGTGAAGTCCATTTCATCTATCTAGAGATCTGAAAATTTCAGTTTGACCAGAGTACCATTTACCCTTTTTAGGAAAATTAGAATTTTCTTGAGTTTACAATAGAGATTCTTTCCTAGTGACACAGAAGAATCCCAAATAATTGTATGGAAATTGCACTCTCAAGAGTGGGGAGAGCTATAAAAGAAAAGATGAAGAGGATGATTGAGAAGGAAGAGAAAGTAGAGAATGTCGAAGAAACTAGTTGGACACAATTCGAAATGATTGAAGAAGAAAATTAAAGGTACAAACAAGGCATCACCTAGTTGAAGGCGTGGCTTGAAAAGAAAAGAAAGAGAGGTACAAGCCCTTCTCCTTTCCCTATCCCATTTTCTCAAAGCGATAAAATCAAAGATAGAGGATAAATTCTCTAAATTCTTGAATATGTTTGAAAGATAGAGATAAATATTCTTTACTAAGGCATTGGCTCAAGGCCTAATTATGCCAGTTCATGGATATACTAAAAGCAAGAAAATTTGTTGTGGTGATGAGCTGTGACGTCCCGAAGTGGGGTAATTCAAGAGGTTGCTGGTGAAACGGGATCTGGGTAGCTTCACCGTTGTATCTACTTGAGGAACTTTGCAATGGGAAAAGCATTATGTGATTCTGGAGCAAATGTTAACCTAATCTTATTATCTGTGGTGAAGAGACTCAATTTGGGGCGAGCTCCTATAAAACATGACCTGTAGATGTGAGATAGAACTTTGAAAACACAACGGAGGAGATCTTAGAAGTCATGTTGATCCAAGGTGGGAAAATTTATTTTCCTTGTGAACTATGGTAATCATGAAGAAGATCGCAGTCCCGCTCTTTATTTGGGCAAGCCTTTCCCTTGCCCTTTCGAGGCGTGATAGATGTCGAAAGAGCACACACTCTAAGGGTGGGAGGATGAAGTAGGACCTTCAATGCGGATCAGGCTTCAGAAACGACCTTTGGTGATAATGTTGATTTGTAAGACTATAGAAACAATATCTTCCCCGCTCAGTTATGGGGCGGATTGGCACGAGAGAGAAGAGAAGAAGAGAGAGGGAGAGAGAGAGAGAGAGGAAAAGAAAAAAAAAAAACAGAAAGAAAACAGAAAAAATAAATGAAAAAAGAGTTATAAGGATTAGTTTAATGGTGTAGATAGGATGAATTTCTAGTATAATGGGATCTTAGTGTTGATTTAAGTTCCATTTTGAATTTAAAGAGAATAGTACTCTTGGTTAAATAAAGTGTGAAAAATCAGAGTAGTTTGTGGAGAGGGAGGCCTGAAGTGAAACAAGCTTTGGGGGTTGAAAGTCTGAAGGAATTTCTTTGAGCATTTAGTGTCTTGCCTTCTTGAAGCTAAAAAATCAAGAATAATAATAATCATATAGGGTGACAACAAGCATAAAGGACATAAACTCTGAGATTCGTAAGAGTATAGGAAGCAATAACTTGATGTTGGTAGGGCTTGAAGAATAAGTCTCATCTATTTGCATGCATAAAACTTCTTGGAGGAAAATCACAAAAACATGATAGAACATCTCGAAGCGGATCTGATTATGTGAAGAATGTATTTGCCAGAAAGAAATCAAAATGGCTAGTAAGGAGTTCATTAGCCTATGCAATCATATAGTCTTGATTTGAGTACAATTCTTGGTTTCCCAAAGTGGATCTGATCTTAATGAGAAGGAATGAATTGATTCAAGCAAGAACATGATGGGATGGAGGGTTTCATAGATTAATGAAAAATTTAAATCTCTGCATACGAAAGGATCATTTATCCTTTGCCCCTTTTATTGATCATAAATGTCTGGTGAGTTGGCAAGACACTCCCATTTTGTTTTCTTAATGAATATTCTTTGTTATAATCAGATTTCCATAACATAGGACCAGATAAAACTACCTTCCACTTATGGCACCTTTGGCACTGAAAGGATGCAAATTTGTCTATGTATCAATCCTCTTGCAACTTTTCAAAAAGGTGTATGATCATACTAGATTTGATTAAGGAAGCTATGAGTCCTTCATGGATAGCTTTTTCTTTGTATGGATCCAGTTTGCAGCACTGCCTTCTCACAACTTAGAAACTGTACTTCAGGGTGCAAGACAATACAATTTAAGCTTTGAATGGGAGAAAAATGTCATTTATGATTAAATGAAGGCATTGTCTTGGGGCCTGAGAACTTCTACAACTGGACCCAAGAGTGACTAGCTAAGTTTCTATTATAAGAAACTCTAATGCCACCTACTACAGTTAAAGGGATTATAAGTTTTTTATAGGACATGTAAGATTTTGAGAAGATTTATAAAAAAAAGACTTCTCAAAAATTCAAAATAATATCTTGATGTTGAAGATGCAAAGTTTTTGATGAATCATGCAAGTCTGCATTTGAAAAATAAATCAAATTTATAGCTCCCATCATGCAGGAAACTGCCTAGACTGGAATAAGGATTTTGAAATGTATTATTGCTAGTGACTATGCAATGGAATGATGTTGGGACAAAACGGAGAAAATTCATAGCAATATCTATCTAGCAAAGGCCAGGCCTGAGAGACCTTTACTTTCTGACCACATAAAGGGGATCTTTAGCAATGGTTTTCTTGTGAAAAATTTAGACCATATATATATTATGGGGTCCTATGCCTCCTTGCCCGATCATGCAACAATTAAGTATCTAATGTAAAAGAAAAGATAACAAGCGAACTAATCAGGTGATGATTATATTGCTTTTAGAGTGATTTAAAAATTAAGGACAGAAGAGGAGTATTCAATGATAGCCTGATCCTTGTCAAGATTGAAAAAATATATCTGAAAAATAGGTGACTGAAGAAAATTTTCTCATGAGCAGTTTTTTTAATTTATCGATTAAGTACAGTATATTTGATATTTATGCCAATTACCAGCTTGTGGAATTATCTTTACCTGAATTTTGTACAATAGAAAAGAAAATTAAGTTGGGAAATGATTTTATATAGGGTTATTGCTATTTAGAAGAGAGCAATCAGTTATCAGAGATGTGTACGGAAAGCATAACAGGTGAAATTCTTGATAAATCATCGCCATCCTGGAGGACTGCTGATGAATAACGAGAAAATTCTGTCAGTTTAAATGGCTACCTATTCAAAGATTGATATTATGGGTAAAACATTGTGATAGATCGTCAGATAATGAGCATCTCATGAGAAGAAATGAGATACCTCTCGGGAAGTCCTAGTGGTTTCAAATTTACTATCTTATGGGAATAGACTTCATGAGGCCTTTCCCACCTTCTGTTTGAAATCTATACAGTCTCTTGCTTGTGGATTATGTATCAGAATGGGTGAAGTATGGCTTGTCACGAAATGATGCAATACAGTATGTGGGGTTCTTATTTAAGAAATATCTTAAAGTAGATTTAGAGCCCAAGGATAATAATTAGTGATGAGGGAAGCCATTTTGAGGAACAAACTGTTGCAAACTCATGAACACATATGAGTGTAGACATGTTATGGGATTGGCTTATCACACACCTCATCAGTAGACGACGAGAAATATCAATGGAAACAATGTGGAAAAAACCGATATACTTTACAAGCAAGAAAGATTGGTTAATAAAGCTTAGATGATGCATTATGGGCTTACACAAGATTATTTTTATAAGTCGACTGGAGACCTATAGGATAATATTTGGAAAACCTTGTCATCTCCCTCTTGAGCTTGAACATAAGGCTATGGGCAATCAAGAAGCTGGCGTGATTTTCAAGCTACTAAAAAGAAAGAGATTACTCAAAAATGAATGAGGTGAGAAATGAAGCCTATGACAATGCGAATTTACAAAAGATAAGACCAGAGTGGCAAGTTAGAAAATTCTAAGGAAGGAGATTGAAAATAAGAGGCTGGTATCTATACACAATTCTAATGAGACTTTCCGGGGAAAACTAAGTCGAGGGGGTGGGTAGTCCTTACACAGTGATTACCTTCACCGCCCTTTAAACGATGACATTGAAGAACAGTAAATGAGTTAAGAAAGTGAATGGTCGGGAAGCATTATCTTGAGGATCATAAATGAATATAACAGGTTCCTGTGTTAAAGGAATGACGAATTCTTTGAAAAAGATAACACATTCACAACAATGTCTGGCTTCTGACATAAAATTAAACAACCCTTTATTCACTTGGAGGTATATGGCCCCAGTTTATTTATAGTTTGAGTTCATTTCCAAATTAATTGTGCCTTTTGATATTTTAGTTATTAGTAGTTCTGTTTGATGTTTGGAATTCATGTTAGATGATTTTATAATTTAGGACAAGGAGCTTCACAAACTTCTATGAGCTCAATGGAAATACTTCAATCTAGCTTATAAATGATGCAACATATATTTCACAAAGGGAGTCTTCTTCCTTATTAACGTTCTTTAAGAATGATGCACAGCATGTTTAAGTTTGGGAAGTAAATTCTTTGATTGGAATTTGCGTACATTAACTTCAGTGTTCATACATTTGAAATTTTTTAAATGATAATTCAGGTTTAATAACCACGTGAGTACAAAGAATAGTTACTAAATATTGTTTAATTAGGAACATGAGGCTTTAGTTTGATGTGATTGAGATGCTTAGTTTTGGTTAGATTTAAAGTCTGAAATGGAAAAGAGTATATACATGGAAGAACACCTTCGATATCACAGCATTGGTGGCGTGTCACGACAACGCTCTATTCTATTTTTAACTCTGAAATAATGAAGAACGTGACATAACTCAGAGAAATGTCATGTTTCTGCGACATATATCAATGTCGAAATCATAAGTATGAAGGCGACACAAATTAACGACAAGACAATGACATCAAAACTCTATGTAAAACTACACGGTCAATGTTGTAACATTCTGATCCAGTGAGACATTAAGTTTGATCCTAAATGAATCTGAGCAATATAAGCGACATGCTGACATCATTAGGCATCACAAGGCAATGTCGACAATTAAGTGAAGACACTTAAAAAATTTTCTTCAAATGTTGCGAAGCTTTGCCACTACATAAATCGACATCATTGAACTTAGGAAGGCTTCTATTGAGTACACTTTGTGAAGATGTTGAATTAAGACCAAATCTCTTAAGGTTTTTTAACCTTAGATTCTTCCAAATCTTCCAAAACCAAGCATCATCGAGGCCCAAGCTCCCCACGTGAAATGGGAGTGTAGAGGCGTTGTGGAGGAGATTATGAGATAGAGGGTAGAACCAAAGAACCAGAAGAATACTCTTGTAGAAGAGTTTAGGGAAGGCCCGGGAGATGAGGTGAAGTTGAGCGGGGAGGGCTAGAATACTCAACAGGGGCATATGTAACCAGAAGCATCTCGCGAGAAGGGTATGTGTGGAGGGGCACAAAAGCTTCGTGTCGCATTCAGGAGGAGATCAGTGAAGGGGCTAGTGAATGGTGAATGGCCACATGGAGACCGGAAGGAGGCGATGGTTAGGGTTTTGACTGGGTGAGAAAGAAAGACATGACATGCTGTGGTGGGAGTGGATCCATTTGGGAAAAGACTCTCTTTAAGATCTGGAGCTTAGACAATGGGCGGCTCATGCAGTATGCTGAAACGACTATACAGGAGGCTCGGGTTGGAAGAAATGGGGAGCTAAGATTCTGGTCTAGGACAATGAGAGGATAAGACCATCAAGGCACCTCACTACATTGATGGAGGTTTAATGACATTAAACAGAGTTGTGGTTCATTTTATCTTCTATTTCACACCCTCAGTGTGTCTCCTCTATCATCTTGAGATAAGATTAACACATTACTTTTGTATGTCTCACTTGGTAAGGGTATTCTTTGAATGTGGGGAAAATTATGGAACTCATGGACTATGCTGAGAATAATTTCTCAGGGAACATCCCCTACCTTGCCTTGATCACTCTCATGTGTGTATCAGGGGTGTTAGTAAGTGAAGCAGGAGAAATGCCCAAAGAGCCTCTCTGTCACTCACTAGAGTCTCAAAACTCAGTAGAGGAGGTGAAGGTAGAAAGAATGGAAAGAAAAATGGTGGAGAAAGAAACGACACAGGAAACAATCCCTAGTAAAGTGAGAAAAGTTTAATGAAAGGGGTTAGAAAGATTATACACAGAGCAACTGATGCTCTACCTGTGAGAAGAAATGACACCTCAGTTGGGGCACTAAAAAAAGGGAAGAAAAGGAAACACATTATAAAGAACTGCAATACTAAGCTGCTCTCTCTACTAAAAGAGATGAGAGAAGGGATGAAACAAAGAGATGAGCAGCTCAAGGAGGAGCTTTGGTGGAGACACACACATATTGAAGAAGAGTTGAAAAAGAAAGAGAGAATAAATTTGGCGACACTCGACAGGATATTAGTGAGAGAAGAATTTGGTTGAAGGATATCATGGGGACTGGGAGGTTCAGAATGAGGAGAAGCCATTCATCATTGAGCCGGTTGAAGAAGGGACTAGGAATTGATGAAAATCCTAGAAGTCAGGAAGGAGATGGAATTAGAATGCATCAGCCGAATCTTTAGTGTTGTAAAGGATCATCAAAGGAGATCAGGTGATCTAGAAGAGATGAAGAACTTAAAGCTACCTTGGACTTCAGGGAGAAGTTGTGGGCGAAAACTAGATATGTGGTTAATGCTAGCCTTTGTCAGATGTTCCTGTACCCTAAGGTGGTTTGAAGGAGGCCTAAATTCTTGATGGAGTTAGAACAAAATGAGTTGTCAAACCAAACTACTTTCTTGTAAAAGGTGGTGACACCTCAACAAAGGAGACAACTCAACTGTACAGTCACAACCCCCAATCCCTACTTCACCCCCTCCAATGCTAGTTATAAATATGAACCTGTAAATCTCAAATCCTATAAGTCCTATAGGAAAATGAAACTTCATTGTATATATCTCTCTCTAAATCTACATGAATTACGCTTATGTATTGTAAAAGGTACTTAAATTAATATATATATATATATATATATATATATATACTATATATATATATATATATATATATATATATATATATATATATATATATATATCTATTTATATATCAGTTTTTAAAATTAAATATGCAAGTTTTAAACTCTTCTAATTCTTTTCCTTTCATTTCAAGTTTAAATTATGCAATATAGTCGAGAAGAATCCATTGGAGAGAATTTTGTGTCACTTTGTGAATAAATGAGATTTCAGTTTTCTTTGAAAGCATAAGTCTGAAGATGAGAAATATACAGAAGACAAAAATAGCAATGTTTAAAATGCTAAACAAAAGTACAGAGCCTGAAATTAACAAAAACTAGATTCCCGAACCTTTGTACAAATTTAGGTCTTAGTTAAATATTTGCTTGTGTTGTTGCTTTACGTCGCCGGTGATTGCTTGTTTGGTTGACTTGGGAAAAATTGTTGAACTGTTTGTGTCATTATTTGATGAAGAAATGAACTAAAATGCACGGATCAAAATAAACTTTCCAAGTTGAACAATGGGACAACAATCCTATTTTAAACAAATAAGACAAAATCTCTGAATGAAAGTGAGATGAATGAATGGAGCAGATTTTAAGTTGTGATGTTAAGGACAAATTCTGACGGCCCGCGCTGCCGTACTCGACCTAACCCAGAGGCCAAACCCGATTCGGTACGCGATCCTCTTTTCGAATCCAATTCCTTTTTTCTTTTTATGAAAATTAAACACATTTAATGCTCATTTTGTAAAGGATGTTATCTTTATGAAAATATATTTGTATATACCCAATTCAACAAGAGGCCCTCATTTTGTTTTCAATACACATTTTCCATTAAATATGGAATTTCATTCCAATTTGGTCCATTTTACCATACATACATTCTGACATTATAAGCCTTTTTCCAATACCAAAATATTTTAAAACAAAATCGAGTTTGTCTGAAAAGTGTCAAATATATTTCATGAATGCATGGTCGGAGCTTTACTTCAACTCAGTGAGAGGCCTTGACGATTGACTACGAATCAACTGCAGTCTTTTCCTTCGTACCTATTCAATTGGTACCTACGCGATGATAAAACAATCGGCTAAGCATTTTCACATGCTAGTGGTTTCTCCACAGTTCTCTCTTCATTTCAGTTTAAGTAAATCATGCATTTTTTTAAATCAATGCCTTTGTCTGATTTTCAATGACTAATGTGAGAACAGCCATATATGCATATTTTCATTTTGTATATTCAAATTACAATTCATTAGTCCATTTCAATCATGTGTTTCATGTGCAATAAATCATTCT
The DNA here is from genome assembly GCA_016808115.1 of Tetrastigma voinierianum. Classification (NCBI taxonomy): domain Eukaryota; kingdom Viridiplantae; phylum Streptophyta; class Magnoliopsida; order Vitales; family Vitaceae; genus Tetrastigma; species Tetrastigma voinierianum. The sequence continues at coordinate 264,023 of JAEQBH010001345.1, forward strand.
AACCTGAAATCATGCATTTCACAAATTTCTTTTCATTTTGCCCTTAAACGAATTTAACCTTTGCTTTGATTACGGAATAACGAGTCACCAGAGCGCACGAGTCGTTAGTATAATGGTATAAAAAAGGCTTTATAACACGTCGCGATCGGGCGTTGACTGGTTATTAAAAATCATTTCATGAACACTACCGATATTGTCTTGTTAGGCTACGGATTGGAGTGACACATCATTACGTTCAGCGCGGTACTACTCATTTGACCCTTATTATTATACCAATCTATCCTTAACTCGAATTTAACGGTTAACATTCTATTAAGGGCGCTCAAATCATTCATAGAAATTTACAATAGTGTATATACATTTATATCAAAATACTTGGTTTCCAATACTCATGCAATTTTTCATGTGCAATTCATTTCACAATCAGTTGTATCAAATCAATTTAAAAAAAATCATTATGCAATTTATCGCAATTCATTTCATTAAATCCACTTATTTCATAATCCTTCAAACATTTTTGAAATAGAGAAAGAGAGAAGTGGAGAAAAAACCAATTCATTTATAAAGCTTAAGCAGAGCACACATCCATATTCATATAAAACATTTTAGATTTAGTTTGTAAAAACAAAACACAAATGAAACAAAGGAAAGAAGTGTGAAGAACAAACCTAAAAAGGTTGTCACCCTTCAATTCTATCCTTGAATCCACATTCTTGGGTGAAGCTTCCTACGTCATAACACCCCTAATTCATCTACAAATATGTCATAATCAAGAACAACCTGAAAAGAAAAAAAAAATAAGTTGTATTCTAGGATTTTGGTTAGGATTGATGTCTACCCATTCTACACCTTCACTTAGAAAAAATTTATGAGGACATATAGGTCATGATATTTTGTTTATGATTCTTCAGCAACAAAATGATAGCTCTATGAGTCTATTTTCAGTAGGAATTGGATTCATCTCATTTGGATCACCCAAACTCAAGTAATGACATTTTAATGCCAAACTGGTCAGTATGCCCAGCTCACTCAGTTACCTACTGTTATTCTTGATTTCAGGGGTCTTAAATCCATAAATTGTTAATTTTTCCATCTAATAATTTGAAGATATGGTTCTAAGGTTTCTTCTCCAATTGGAATCATCCAATTGGGATCACCAAAACTCAAGTTATTGCATTTTGCATACAAACTACTCTAATTTTAAAAATAGAATCAGATTGTTCTTACATATAGCTCCAATTTGACGGATTTCTGGGCACTTTGGGTTTAGAAATTGCATACACTTCCTTCCAGTAAATCATTCCCCTAGAATTCTAGTTTACCTAGAATTTTGAATCACTCAATTTAGATGATTGAAACGCAACTTACGGCCAAAACACCATAACTACACCCAAAGCGAGCATATGCAGTAAATTGCGACTCACATAACCCCCAAGCCCATATTCGGGACCATGAAGCATAATTTGCTCCACAGTCCTTTCTAACATTTATATCTCTAGATCTTATGGTTCTTTAATATTAAAATCGGCTTAATTTGGATGATTACAACTTTAACCTGCTTCAAAACAAAAACAAGGTTTGAAATTTTTTTTTGACAACAACTCCTTTGAAACTTCATCATTTAGCTATAAAAAAATCTTAAAATCTAATCAAAACAATGCAAAAAACCTCAAATTGAACTAAAACCATCCAAGGCTTCTTTGATAAAGCTGGGTTTTCTCAAGCCCAACAAAGAGAAAATGAGGTTTAGTTGAGTTCATACCTTAATCTCTTACAAGCCTCTTTTTGTATGCTTGAACCAAGCTGATCTCTACAAGATGGAGAAAACACCGAGAATTCCTTCTCCTTCTCCTCTCTACCCCGTGTCTCTCTTTCTCCCTTGTGCAATGAAGCCTCTTCTCCTTTACAAGACCATTTTGGTCTTTTCTCTTCTAAGATGGAGCTGTATTTTGGCCTTCACTTTTAATTAAGTTTTTTTTTCCCATTTTTTCTATTTGGTTCTTCATTTCTCTTTCATTTACACTTCAGCAACCGTATTCCACTTTGGCATATTGACTTCTTTATTTTATGACCTTGGGTCCTAAATTAGTAAATTTCTAATTTACCCTTATTTCTTAATTAATTTTCGAGTTTTATCATTTTTTTTTCAATTTAAACCTTAGAAAAATACAATTTAAACGTTGGAAAAATACAATTTAATTTATTTTATACCACAAAATGTTATCAAACTATTATGAGTATTTTCCAAGAAAGTTACACAAATAAGTTGAAATTTTAGGGTCTAAAAGTGAAATTGTGAGACCAGGAAAATCAGTTTCCTAAGAAAGGATAAAATGGTAATTTCGGTGTCAAGAATTTTACAGATCTCGGATGACCAGCAGACTTACTTTTTGCGTTAGTACATCTAATCTATGCGCATCAATTTACGTCGAATTTGAGACAATCAAGGAATTTCCGTTTTTCGAGGCACGTAAAGGAGTGCGGGACACTTGGCACTTTATGGTGGCCCAGAGGCGCCGCGTGTCAGAAGCTATGGGAGAGTCAAACATTGGGCTCAGAGTGGGGCTCACGTATTGCAGCGTGGCGTCGTGCGTTGGAAATCTGAGTGGTTGGATGAAGGATAAGGTGTAATCGCGCCGACCCGATAAGGTGACATGTGGGCGTTGAGAGGACAGTCTCTTGTCCCAATGCTGACAAATGGATTGGGAGAGGGAAGGAGAAAGAGCAAATGGAAGGAAAGTGGGATTTTGAGAGGCTACACCATGCTCTCTGCAATTCCGGCGATCGGGGCGGCGAGCTCGACTAGGCAAAAGCAAAGATTTACGGCAAGGACTAAATGGTACCAATCTTGGGGAGTTTAGGCAAACTCCTGGAAGGTGGGGTTTTCTCCTTGCTTTACTTTTTTGTTTAAGGGCCGTATAATGGATACAGGGATTTGTTGAGCTGGATCGTGTAGTGGTCTCAGTTCAGGTTTGGACCAGTCTATGAGAAATCCTAGAGGTGGGTTGGACAATCCACGGGCTGTTTGTGTGATTGTTTGATGTTGTGTTATGCCGCGATAAATAACGTGCGATTGTGATTTTGTGGGGCAGTTCAAGATGAAGCTGTTGGTTCAATCATGCTTGTGTGAGCTAATCGTATGTTATTGTTATCCAAATTGAATAACATGATTTATGGAGTAATTTGTTAATATATGCGAGTGTAATAGCATGTGTTGAATGTTTGTTGTGCCATTGCATTGCATAGAGTGGGAGAGAAGTAACCCAAGTAGGGAAATTCCTATCGAGCATTGCTTTCGCCTATCGAGAAGCTTCTTTGATCGAAAACCTTGCCTTGAATCTGGGACCTTGTCAAGACCTTCGCGAAAAATAGCGAGATTAGCATATCTTATATTTGTAAAATTATGAGCAAGAGACCTGATTTGTATAAATTATAATTATACACAATTGTAAACAAATTCTTACGTATAAAATATATCAATTGTATTTGTATGGATATGCGGGCATTATTGAGCCATTTACACATGGGTCTCATGACATAGAGTTTTAATGTATGAATTCACGGGTTGGCGGAAGTCATGGATACCAGTTTTGGGTCCACGAAATAGAGATCATACTGTCGGGGCGTAATTCTATTTTGAATAAACACTATCGTTCGAAATGTGTGACACATTGGTCATAAGTACCTCGAAAATTAATTATGTGGTTCAGGAATACTTATTGGACTTATTGTGATTGATCAAAGGTCCCTAGAACTTGTTGTGGTATGATTCAGGCGAAAGTCTGACAGCAGTCCCAATAATGACTAAATGCCAGGATCTTGGATAGTTTGTGCCTTTAAAGCCTACCCTTTGCTATGCTTATAGCATATGCCTTAGTACATTATTTGAGCTAAATTCATTTTATCATCAAAGCCAAAATGAAAAACCTTAGCATTTCTTAGAAATGGAACTTTATTAAAGAACCAATTTATTAAAACTAAATAAGTCTTAGGAAAATTTGAACAAAAGGACAAGTTTGGGGGAGTACAATATTGAAAAACAAAAACGAGAAATATATAGGATAGGAAGAAAAGTGAGAAAAGATGTATGCAAAAGAGGTGTTCTACATCTAGCTGTTTCCCCTAATGCCAATTGGTATGGGAGTTTATGACCCAAAGCTTGTTCAGGAGTGATAGAAAGCTTAAGAAGGCTAAATGCACCATTCAAACCTTGAACAAAATAGCATGTGGAAAATAGCTTTTTTGAAGCCCAGAGGAGCTAAAATTAGAGATAAAGTGAAAGTAGCATAGTAGGAAATGTGAAGAAAGATGCACCAAATCAAGTTTGAGGGTGCTCTTGAAAAAGTTTGGATTAGACATGAGAGGATGAGCATTTATAGGGCAAAATGCTAAGAAAATGTATGCAATCTAGGTGAATTTGAACCTCAAATGTCTGTGATTATACCTAAATACCTTAATATACATTACAAGCCTAAAAAGACCTATTTGATCTTGGGGTTGTGCTATGCCTACATTAGTGGAGAATGATATGACCAACAAGCCTATGAGGCATTAAGTCTACTCTAAAGATAATGCCCATTCTACATAGTGATCTCATAAGCTACCCGATCTGGAAATTAAGTCAAAGGGAAGACCCCGACACACACTCACTAGGTGAAGCGCATTTCTTGACCCATGAATTATACGTTGTATTGAATGACTTAAGATTAAGAAAGGAATTACCAGCATCACGAAAGTTAGCTTAAATAGATATGATATCATAATTGAAATATGATTGAGGCAAATTTCTTATTTGATTGAAAGAAGATTCAAATGAAAGCGTCATGACCAAATGTTATTGTTTGAGGACAAACCGATGATCTTTTCTTTATAGCCGGCAAAGCAAATTTTAAGTTTGGGGGAAGTTTGATGAGTCCAAACTCATCTATTTTTAAACTCAATTTTCATGAATTGCGTTAAAAGTTCAATTTAATGTAAATCATAGAGCATTCACACGATTTATGTTTTGTAGGAAATTAAAGATAAGCGAAATCAATAGAAAAAGAAGCGAAATCGGCATTATCGCGGCAAAAAGCGGCAATGCTTGCTGACATTACCCGACATCGTCGCAACGCCAGTGAATGTAGCGACATTGCCGCGACATTGTCGCGGCATGATGGAATGTAGTGACGCCGGATGATCAATGTCGCGACATCAGATGATCAATGTTGCGACATCGTGTGGAGAGTATCAAGACATCTACACCAATGTCGCGACATTGCCACGACATTGGTTGAAGTAGGAAGAGTAGAAAATACCAATGCTTTGGCGACGTGTCGATCCGCGCGAATTTTAAACGCCAATGCTCACTAGGAGCATCGGTCAATGATATTTGTGACATCATATCTAATGATCGAGTGGTGAGACGGCTGATAATGATGACATCACCAGCAATGTCGCAACATCCCAGCCCGCGATGTTGATGGGGTTTCAGGAACATCAAGTATTCAATGCTCATCACAACTCTATTATTCTGGCATCAATGAAGGCCTTTGAAGGGAAGATGCATGTCAGAGGACATTGGGTCGGCCAAATGTTTAGAACATCATATCAAGCGGAGTCAAGGTGGAACTTAACAAACCAATGTCACGACATCTCAGAGACATCGGCTGACATAAGCATAAACATCATAAATCAAAGCTGATATCTGTGACATCATGTGACATTCTGACAGAGGAAAAACATTACAAGGTAATGTAAGTGACATCGATGATTCCAAAACCCATCTATTTTTAGTCCATTTTCTTGCAATTTTAGAGTTTATGATTCATTTTAATGAAGAATTATGGAGTAATTACAACTGTGTTTCACAGTTTTGAATGCAAAAGAAATAAATCAATGAAAAGCAAAAAATTGGCTAAGGCAGAAATGTCACGACATAATCTCGGAATGTTGCAACACTAATATCGAGAATGTCACAACACCATGCTCGAGAGCTGACCGGTAGGAAGTATTACAACAAAAAAGTGTTATAATAGCAACAAAGACAAAGTTGACGAACTCAGTTCCAGAAGTTCAATATTATTCAACATTTCCACGCTACATTCGTGCATAGTATAAGAAGGATTGATGAAATGTTGCCGTAGATAAATGAATGTTGCGACATAATGAAAATCAAAATGAACTATAATCCATGACAATGGATTTTATGTTGTGACATTGCACGAAAAGTTCCTAAGAAGTACTTAATTATGTTGTGACATAAAAACATTGTTGTAACAAGAATGGAAAGATAGAAAGCAAGAAAGAATGTCCTGACATTCTTTTGTCGCGACAAAAGATCAAAAATGGCGATAAAGTTTGTCAAGACATTTAAACACGTGTCGCGACGCAAAAAGTACTAAGGGAAGAGAAAGAATGTCGCAGCAAAATGGTAGATTAAAGAGAGACAAGTCAAGTTACGTCTATCATGACAAAGGTTTGATATTTGCGACAAACATTTCAGAAAATGACAAAGTTAAAGGCACTGATATATCGCGACATTTCTAATCTATGTCATGACATAAAGTTTAGAGGGTAGCATCAAAGGCAAAAAAGCTATGTTGCGACAACATAAGTTTTATGTCATGATAATCACAACATAATGTTGAGATGGAACTCTATCGCGACAAAGGTTGGGAAGAACTATAGAAAGAAATATCATTGACGATGAAGCGGCAGGAAAAGCATTTGCGGGACCCGAGGTTTTTTATGTACATCCCAGCTTATACCATTAAAAGTATTTAACTTGCAAGGCATGAAATAAATGTCGATAGAAGACATAATAATAAATGACAATTACAAGACACGTTCAATTTGAGCTCTATCGCGATCTTTAAAGTATATTTGCGGCTCAATTCAAGAAAAGGCCTGAACATTATCGAGCATAATACTATGAGACACGACAAAGTTGGAGAATATAGCTATAATGTTGGCTGCACAGGCATAATTTTCTATGTCGCGACAAAGTTGTCAGGTGGAGCGATTTGGGGATCACAACCCCATTTGGCAGATCATCGGTCCAACTAATTTGAAAATCTATAAATACAGAAGCACATGAGGGCGCGTGCACGACTTCCGCCCGAACTGGGAGCATTTAAGGTAGTGAGTCTCCTTTGTATATTATTTTTCTTTTATTTCTTTTCGTTGATTTAGTGTCAGCTTAAAATTTTAGTTAGTTTTTTCTTGGATTTGAGCTAAAGTTTCAAGTTGGGTTCATTGTAAAAATTCAGTTTTCACTATTGTTTGAATTCAATGGAGTTTGGAAATTTTATGCAGTTCATTTGTTTTAGTTTGCTTGCAATTTCAGTGAATTTTCCTAATCAGTTAGTCATTGTTATTTGCCATCAGTTTGAAAAGTATGGCTCCCTGCGGGAATGGTTGTGTTAGTTATTATTTTTGCACAACAAGAATGTCATAGTTAGAAATCTTGAATTGATTTAATTGGTGTTGTTCTTGAAATTAACTATTCTTAATATTAGTAGCTTGTACCGCAAAGCATTTTATCTTGCTCTGATTTCAAGGAGGCCCTCTAAGTGACACAAAGATAGAGATTCCTGAGAGTATGGAGCAGTTACTTGGGGTTATGTTAGACTATTATTATGAAACTAATGAACTCGAGAGAATTATGATCACAATTTACTCTCATAGGTGTGAGGATTAGTTGGATGATATATCAGTTTAATTGATTAGAGGTTTCCCCTCATCTGTTGGAATGATCTTAACCTTGTGTTAGCATAGATCTAATTAAGGATATAGAGATTTTGGTTAGATTCAAAGGATGAGATATCAATTAGATTGGAGAAGGCTTTCATTGGCTTTGTCTATGAGAATGAAAATCTGATCCACAAGACAGTGTAGTATTGGAAAGGAAAAATACCTAGTTCTTGGAAGGAGATAACTTTTCTTCTCTACAAGTAACTGATTAAACCCATGTGTCTGGAAGGAATATGGTTTTTTAATTAGTGAAATGTATAGTGTATGGAGGAATCCAAACTGTACTACCTTGTATCTTTGACGAGTTCAAATTTCAAAATAATGGCTGAACTATGTTATAAAATGATATAGAAATTGATAATTATACATAGATCTATTTCCAAGTGTTTAACTTGGCTCGATGAACTCTAAATCAATTCATTTGATTTTTTTGTTATTTTGTTGCAGTCATATTTTCCTTTTAGTTTAAAAACAAATCAATTTTGTACTTCAGGTTAGAATGGCAGGATCTTGAGTGGTTAGGGTAAAGGGTGATCTTTAGATTTTCTCAATCAATCCTCATTAGGAATGATACTTGGACTTATTTTTAATCCATTTGTGCCATGGCTGTGCACTTGTAGAAAATTTCATTTTAGACTAAAAGCGCAAAATTTTATATAGAGAAGGATTTATACATTGAAAGAATAGTGAAAGCAATATTTTGGTTTATATAGAGAAAAGGTTATAAATCAGCTTTTTAGTTTTGGCATATTGCCAAGGACTTAGTTAGTCTTTGATCGCCGTGTCGAGAGAAAATTGGCAGCTCAGTTTTTGGCACCGTTGTCGGAGATTGAAAGAAGAATTTAAATAATATCTTAGCTAAGAATTGCTAATTTTGACATTTTTCGTTTATCAAAATTTTCAGAAAATTTACAAAAATAGTTTTAAGCTGCGGTGAACAGATAAGTTGTGAAAATGTTTATGAGCTTATGGTGATATATTTGTTTTCTACTAATTTCATTGCAGTCTTAGTATTGTTCCATTTTAGGAAGATCTTCTGTACTGAAAGGCGAGAAGGAAGAAGCTGTGCATGGACACAAAATTGGAGAAGACAGAAATCTAAAGAAGTTCAAAGTGTTATATCAACAATTATGGCAGACTGAGAGAGATCACAGCCATGATCGGGCGAAGCAAAAACGAGAGAGGCCTGGAGGCAAAGGACTATAGAGGATTTTGGGGCAATAAACTTTAATTAATACTCTGCTTTGTGAGACAACACATAGAGGCCAACAACTTTGAGTTAAAGCCAGCTTTGATCACAATAGTGCAACAACATCAATATACTGGCCATCCTAGTGAAGACCCCAATAAGCATATGGGAAGATTTATGGATGTGAAATCTGATAAAGTGAATGGGTGAGACATGGGGTGATCAAAACATGACTCTCCCTTTTCACTAAGAAATGTGACCACTTGGTTTTGAATCTGTTCCATATAGATGAGTGAATAATTGAAGAAATTTGGTGGAGAGCTTACATGGCAGTTCTTTCCCTCCTTACATACTTCAAAAAGGAGAGAAATCATAGTGTTTAAACGGAGAGGATGAAGTCTCTGATCATGGGAGAGATATAAGAGATTGCTGAAAAGATGCCCAATGCATAGAATAGATTTGACCACCCATATGGACATCTTTTACCACTCTATGAACTACACCTCTAAAGGTATAATTAGTGCGGCTTTCTTTGTGGGCATTGAGAGGAAGAGTGCAGGTGGTGAGTCTAAACTCATCTTTTTTTAGTCATTTTCTTACATTTTTTAAAGTGGTTCGATTCATTTTAATGCAAAATTCTGAAATAATCACAAACTTTGTGTTCTTCAAGTTTAAATGTAAAAGAACAAATCATGAAAAAACGACGAAAAGTGTAATAAAGCTAAAATGTCGCAACAATGTAGTTTTTATGTCATGACATAATGAAGATTAGAAGACATATGTAGCGGCGATGAGTTTTATGTCGCAACATTGCTTGAAGTTCACGAAAAAGAATAAACGACTTTATTTAGCTCACAACATCAGCATTGATAAAGCAAATGGTAGTACAATTTGTCAAGACATTCAAACACCGTGTCCACGACATATAAAGAACGCTAAAGAGGATGGAAGAAGAATGTTGCGGCCACAGCAAAACTACTGTAAGTGACGAGAAAATGGCGATTAAATAGACAAAGTCGAGTTAGTTCGCGACAAGGTTTTTACTTTATGTTAACGTGATGGCTGAGAAGAATGACAAGATCAAAGCGGGAATATGTGACATTTTCAAAATGGTGCGACATAAAGTTCGAAGTGTCGACATCTGGCTAGCTATGTAGCGACGAAAGTTTTATGTCGTGACAGCACGGCCCATGTGCTAAGGAAACTTTGTCGTGACATAAGAATTTGTGTCGATGAGGTTTGAAGAACTACGGAAAGAATATTGCGACAAAGAAGTTTATGTGGCTGACTGTGGCCGAAGACGAGAATGTTAGTGGCGACAGAAGATAATCGAGCTAGCTTATGTGACCAGGAGAGCACCTAGAAAGAGCGAGGTGTGCGCATTTCAGGCGCCATGACCTGAATTAGAGCCGAGAGGTTAGCAGTGGCTATGGTGACATTTCCAAACTTATCTTCATTGGCCTCATGATAAAGTGAAGTACAGAAACTATTCCACGATAAAGGGCATCAATAAACACAATGAAAAGCGACTAAAGGAAGCTTTACTTTGCTGACGAGGACTTTCTCTGTGACATACCATTCAAGTATTAATGTCTTATGGGCATGGAAATAAATGTCACAGCCTTGGAAGATGCCCATGTCGGCGATTACGAAACGAAATTCCAGCTTTATTAAACGACATTTCAAAGTATCTTTACACGACATAATTGAGAAAGACCACGGAACAACATGGCGTGGAACGTAAAGCTACAACAAGCTGAAGGATAGGCACCAACTCTGATGTCGCAATAAAGACATCATGGGTGATTTGCGGGATCTGTTTAGGCCTTGAAGTCAGCCGCTGTTTAGAAAATCTAAATAGAAGCTGCCAGGGCGTTTGTTGGCTTATAGGAACACTGGAATATCTTGGGTAATTGCAGTCTCCTTTGTATATTATTTTTCTTTTCTTCTTTTATTTCTTTTCGTCAATTTAGTTTAGCTTATTCTAAGTTAGTATTTTCTTTGGATTTGAAATGGGTTGAAGTTTGGCTGAGTTCCTTTAAAAATTTGGTTTTTATTACTATAGTTTCAATGAATTTGAAAATTTTATGGAGTTCATTATTTGATAGCTTGCAATTTGAGTGAATTTTCACGATCCCAGGTTAGTCATTATTACAAATCAGTATTAAAAATGTGACTCTCCCTCAGGAATGGTGGACTCAGTTATCTATTTCGTACACAGCAAAAAGAATGTATAGTTAGAAATCTGGGTTGCTTGAATTGGTTTGTTCACAAAATTAATTGTTCTTAATATTAGTAACTGTACTTGGCGTATCTTGCTCCATTCTAGGAGGCCACTTTGAGTGACATAGAAATGGATTCCCTAAGAATATAGTGATTACTTGAGGTTATGCTATCTTAATATTATGGAACTAATGGGACTCTAAAGATTACGATAGATCGCTAATTTTACTCATGATGTGAGGATTGGTTAGATGATGTATGAGTTTAATTTATTATAGAGGTTTCTCCTCCCTATCCCAATAGAATGATCTTGGTCCAGTGTTAGCATACATCTAATAAATGAATGAAGAAATTTGATGAGTTCAAAGAGTGAATACAATTAGATTGGAGAGGCACGATACATTTATATGAAGGGGAAAAAAATCTTGAGTCCTACTAGAAAAGGGAAAAATGGTTCTTAGAAAGATGATTATATCGTAGCTTATTCTATTATGGCAAAAGGAATATGGTTTTCTAATTAAATGAAATATGTGTATGGAGGGATATTTGTACTACCTTGCATATTTTGACAAGTTCGGATTTCAAACTAATGGCCTAAACTATGTTATAAAATGATCTTAAGAAGTGATAATTATACATAGATCTATTTCCTAGTGTTAACTGACTCGATGAACTCTCGATCAATTCATTTTGAATTTTTTTGTTATTTTGTTATAGTCATAGAATTTTCTTTAGTTTAAACAAATCAATTTTTTACTTTGAGTTCAAATAGTAAGGATCTTGAGTAGTTGGAATAATTGATCTTTAGATTTCTCAATTAGGAATGATACTTTCACTTACTTTTAATCCACTTTATTACTTGTTTGACCTGTGCACTTGTAGAAAATTTCATTTTAGACTAAAAAGCGCAAAATTTTATATAGAGAAGAGATTTATACATTGAAAAGAATAGTGAAAGCAATATTTTGGTTTATATAGAAAAGGGTTATATATCAACAAGTTTTTGGCGTCGCTGTTGGGGACTTAGTTGTTAGTCTTTGGTAGCCGTGTCGAAAATTGGCAAAAGCTGACATCCGCAGCTCATTGTTCGCCATCAAAATATGACCACATATCATTTTCAATGTCGCGACATCACAACTCAATGTCACGACATCAGATCTTGGCAGCCAAGGTTGAAACATTAAAAGACTAATGTCGTGACATCAGGTTAGCAATGTCACGACATCAGCTGAAATGATCAAAACTAAAGATGCAATGTTGATACATCAGCCTAACATTAGACTTCAATCACATGGAACCAATGTCTCTACACCAGATTCAACCCACGACATAGCAGTTTCGATGTCGAAATGATGTCGCGACATCACCACGACATCAGTACTAGGGCAGGATTTTTCTTGGGCTTTTTGAGTGTTGTGAGTGTCATCGAATTTTTAAGGCCCAAGACCTAAGCTTATAAATAGGAACTCCTTAGGGTAATGCGAAAGAAGAAGAGAGAAGAAAAAATATTCTAGCCACTTTTCATCTAGTTTTTACTTTTTGGAAGAGTTGTGAAGTCTCATCGTATATAATTTTCTTTTTATTTTCTTTGTTTAGTTTTGTTTCTAGATTTAATTTTTCTTTCTTTTATAGGATTAGAGTAGTAGATCGAGGCGATTTTGGTATTGATTGTAAATCAATGCTTCATTTCTGTCTAAACATTAAAAAAATTTGGAAATTTTTCTGGAATTCGTTTTACTTCAATTTTGATCAAAATTTCAATGAATTTGTTTGATCAACTAGTCATTGTCATTGAAGATCCATATATGGAAGGCTAAGCTCCCTCTAGGAAGAGTTTGTTGTTTTGATTATTATTTGTAGTATTTTATTACTGTTTTCGGAATGAAAACTAGGATGATTTAATTGGTATTGCTATTACAAAGAGCTTTTCAAAATATCATTGTTTTATACCCAAAATGTGTTGTATCTCTACTCTGATTTCCAGGATCCCCCTGAGTGACACAAGGATGGACGACTTGAGAATAAAGGGCAGTCACTTATGGGTATATTGTACTGATATTCATTGAATTAATGAATTCTAAAGATTACTGTGATACATAACTGGTGAAGATCTAACCTCTGACTTCAAGGTTTCTTCCTAGGTAAATGCAAGTCTTCGGGTATAGATCCGTTTACTGATCTATCAATTAAATCTTTAGAAGTTTCACCTCAATTGGTTCGAATAATCTCAATCCCGTGTTAGCTAAATTCTAATCAAGGAGAGAGATCATTTTAGTCGAATTGATGGTTGAGGTACCAATTATGTTAGATAGGGCTTGCAGTATCCTGTCTATGGGAGTAAGCAATTTCTAGTTATAAGAGATGGTTCATAAGTACTGAAAGGAAAAACATCCAGATCTTAAAGATGATAAAATCCTACAAGTAACTTTTTAGACTCATTGACCTGGTTTAGGAATATGGTCAACTAAAGAGTGAAATGTGTAGTGTAGGGAGGCATTCCAAGGCAATGCTAC